>JAULCC010222638.1:0-12702 GCA_032358795.1 Nuttallia obscurata | reverse complement strand
AGGTAAACTTAATGTTATTCATAATCAGTGAGATAATTTTGTAGACCAAGTTCTAATGAATATTCTGCCAGATATACGTGATAACATATATAAATGTATTTTGTAATGATGGTTATTGGTACAAATAAAGTACAGACAGTACAACAGACATAAAATCCATGAACACATAATACCTAGATTAACTTTAGTAATTCCGAAAATAAAGCATAAAGACTACATACCACTTAACATGTCTAGCTCATGTTTCTGACTGCTTATACTGTCCTGCAGTGAGGATTGGCCATTTTCTAGCTTGACAACTGCATGCAACATCCGATGTTCGTAGTCATATCTTGATAAGCAAACCGGCTCACTCTCTTTCTGACCGTAAACGACGATATTGCTTATCAACAGAAAGGCCAACAGCTGAAAAACAGCCATTGAGTTTAACTAGAACTTCCTAAATGCAATCCAGGTTATTTAAAAATGTCGAAAGTTAGGTTAATGCTAATGCTAACTTATACACTGACACATATATATTTGAAGTAAAGAGAAAACAACACTGATTAATATCCAATGTTCACTTCTGATATACGACAATACGAATGCCAAAAACAAGACAACAGTCTCCAACTGAAGAGTTTCCACTTTGGCAGAGAGAATGTGGGTCCAATTAACTAAAATTAAGTAAGTATGTTTTATGAAAGTTAAGTACAATAAGTATTTAATTAACCAGTGCATTTACGGTCAGATTAATGTTTACTGACCTTACTAAAATGATTTTCTGACCTTAACAAACATGTCTAGACGATGTTGCTGTTTTATGTATCACCGATACAGTTGGTAAAAAATTTGCTCCAACTAGACCACTCTACCATAAGGTCAATCGGAACACCTCGGCTATTTCTTCCAAATAGACGGAGACAGCCGAGTTGTTACGATTGCCATAAGGTTAGTCTGGATACTGGATTAAATAACGAAATGGGCCCAAAAGGAACATATCTAGAAACTGAATTAAAAACCGAAATGGAATGAAAGTGAACACATGTTACATTGCAGTGTTCCATTTTTTTCTAGTGTTACAGCCATCATAAGAATCAGACTGATTTATGTAGAGATAAAAGAACTGCGCCCTGTTTGAGCTGATAGTAAATAAAGAAAAGAAATGACATGATCACTTGATCTTTAAGTGCAGTACATAGTTGCAATAAGTGCAATAGAATGATTTTCATACATTTTTTAAAATCATCTTAGTGTGTATGCAATGCTAATTGTGGCCTTTATCATATCATTTATATATGCTTTGAGTTAATAAGTAATTTTATAAAAAAACCAACAAATTAAATTTTGTTTTAATTATATAAGTATGTCCTTTACATGTCATGTCAGCTTCCTTTATTCTGATACTTTCCTAAAGTTCATTTGACTCATCTACAACAAAAAACAATACAATATTACAAAAACAAAACTATTAAAATTCCATTATCATAAATATGTTGGAAATATTTTTAGAAATATTTTTATATTTCCTACAAAGGTTGCTCACATTTTCATTAAAATATCACGGAATTAAACATACATACCTAACCAATAGGACAATACGGAAGTTTTAACCTTCAGTAAATAACAGAATAAATTTCATTCCAAATTAAAACATAGAAATTGTTGTGACATCATGAATAATTGAGAGAAAGACCGAGAACATGCCTGCAAATGTTTATAAATAGAATATATTATTCTTCAGTCTCCTTTACCGTTTCAAGCCTCAGCGCCGGGCCATATTGGCCTGAATCAACCTGCAACTGAGACTAGTTAACTTATCCCCTCGTAAAGATTTACTTTTGGACTTCACACTTAACACTAAACCATCGATTTTTTGGGGGAAAGATAAATGCAACATTAAGCGGTGAGAAATATGTGTATCATGTACCTACAAAACATCGAAATGTGATTATTGAAATCTCTGAGCTGTAGTATACCAATGCATCACGTTGTCATCAGCTATTTATTTGGTGATTTAAAGTTAAAGAAATAGTATATCAACGCAGATGGAAATTGAAATATCAATGAAATGTTTAAAATAACCTGTGTATCGTTCAGTTCTAAAATGACATACTTTGGCAATATTACAAGACTTAAAATGAATCGCTCATTTAATAAAGACAGTTCCTTTGATGTTTTCTTTATGTAATTTATCTAGCGGGTACAATCATCATACAGAACTAAGAAATGCAGTTAAACTCGCAAATATCAAGTTATAGTTCTGTGATTCAATATCTATGTAGAAGTTAAACACAATTTAATGTTATTCATAATGCAGTTAGATTATTGTTTAGACCTAGGTTTAATGATTATTCTGCCAAACATACGTGATAATATATAAAGGTATCTTTTATTTATGGTAAAATTGGATACAATTGACTACAGAAAGTACATCAGACATAAAAACCACAAACATATATTACTTAGATTAGCTTTAGTAATTCCTTAATTAAAGCATGAAGACTGCATACCTCTTAACATGTCCAATTCATGGTCGATTTTCTCTCTCTGACTGATAATTACTGCCCTGCAGTGAGGATTGTCCATTTTCTAGCTTGACAACTGCATGCAACATTCTCTGTCTGACCGTGAACAAATGTAATGCTCATCAACAGACAGGCTAAAAGATGAAAAACAACCATTGCAAATTAACCTATTCTCAATGCTGAGAGTCAACGCTATGGCTAACATATACACTGGCACATGTAGAGAAAACAACAGTTTTAAATAAATGTCATAAGCCTCTGGCTCAGGTGAGCTAAAATTCATTTTGACAAGAGCCAACACAAAATATGCATGGTATATGCATTGCAATAGATACAGCACTGTGGCAAGTGTATCATAAAAAACATCAGGTAACACAGTAACATATAAAACATAGATTTTACAGAAGAATAGAACAATATTGGGATATTACATCGTAGAATCACTTCATCAGGAAGCACTGACAAATGTTCTACAATGCAACATAACATTATCAGAATGCATTTTGACAACTTATTTGCACATGTGACGCAAGAAGCATTGCATGATCAGAAAGCATTATGACAATTGCTTTGCATTATTACATTTGAGCTCTGTGACAAGTGCAGTTTCACATGATCAGAAAGCATTATGACAAATGTTTTGCATTCTAACATACCAGCACTGTGACAATTGCAGTATTAACGTTATCAGAGAGCACTTTGACAAATGCTATGCGTTCCAGCATACCAGCACTGTGACAAATGCAGTATCACATGATCAACAATTTTAGTTCTTATATACTATCACTATGACAAGTGTAGTATCACATGATCAGAGAGCATTATGACAAATACTTTGCGAACATACATACCAGCATTACAACAAGTGCAGTAAAACATGGTCAGAGAGCATTATGCCAACTAGTTGTTACTATCACAAGCACGGTGACAGATATGGCACTAAATAATCAAACAGAATTATGACAAACTGTTAAATTATTAAATTTATTTGAACAGAAATTACAACATCATGATAAATTCTTACATCCAAACCAATTATGGCTTCTAAATATATTGGGAGCCTTATGTATGACAATTGCTTCGTACTACAACAAATCTTCAGCATCACATGTACTTCATTAATTAAAAGACATTGCAGTTGTCTTGTAAAGATACTTGCCGAAACACACCAACGGACTGTGTCAACTGCTGCTTCAAATGAATGAAAAGATTTAGCAACAAAATTTTAACGAAATGCTTTTCAAGACAGAATACACCACCACCCCACATCCCATATAGTGGGGAGCAAAACTTTGAATTATTCAGCGTTATAATGATGACTTCTTCACATTTCAAGAAAATTATACTGATATGCCTTTTTGCTAATTATCAGAGAAAAACAACTTATGATGAATTAATTGTAGTTTAATAACACAGCATTAAAACAGGTGGTTTCACAGTGGTAATACAACAAAAAAACATCAGAGAATATAGTGGCTTTAAATGATCAGTCCATGAATATCAATTGCTTTGCAATGCAGCAAAATTGCAGTTCGACCAGTTTTGCGTCAAACGAACAGGCAGCATATAGCCAATGATTATGTAATACAGCGAAACTGTACTGTAAGAAAATATCTCATAAGAGTCGAAATAATGAGACATATTTACATGTTTACGTGTTTTCGTTCAAGTGTAGCTTTATTTGATTACACAGAAATTTGACTCATAACATGCAGAAAATAAAGTTACCACAAGTAATCAAATAATTATCACACAACAACTCGTTGGAAATGGTCAGCCTTTCTTATGACTAAAGATTTGAAATACATGGTAACTGTACTGAGATAAGTGTAGTTTCAGTTTATCTGATAGCATTTTAACAAATTCTTTGCAATACAAGAGAACTTTACTATGACATCTGCGAACAGTTATGCTGTGCAAGATATATAACATAATTATTATCATCTGCGGTTTTTAATAATTTTGATATGTGAATCACTGTATTACATTCCTGAGTGTAGTGTAGAAGCATTGATAAAAAAAAACATTTCTTCATTCTGATTGTTTAAATTTGTCTTCCCCCTCTATCCTTGCAATTACAAATAATATCATTTTGAATATGTGAAAATCAGAAACTCCTTTTAAAGGGAGTGCCACAGAAGAAAAAAGCATTTTTTTATTCACGTGACAACAAATCAACTTTTTTACATTTGATTATAATATGGTATGGTACATTTCAGTTGACACACAACACAGGCTGAGACTTTTAATATTTTTTAATATCTATTAGATACAATTCCAAATTTTTAGACTTTACCTTTATTTCTTATGTGATGGCTAGCAAACTTTGTTGAAGAGCATATCAAATTGGCATGTATCCCAGGTTTTCCTGTGTTTACCACTAGCCTCCTGGCTTTCTGCTGGTACTCTCCTTTACATAAATGCCCTTCTTTTATTAGATACTAGAACATACTTGATCTCTAAAACTATCCCTTAAACTGCACTGATATAATTTATAAACTCTCTAAAAGTTTAAATCTGATAAATTTCAGCTGCTGTTGTTTTGAAGTAAGATGGTAGAAAAGGAACTGATATCACCGCACATGACTTTGGATATTTCTTAATTAAAGGAATTCTATTTATAGCCATTGGGTCGCCAACTTCCATGAAAATAGTTCTATCTATAGCCACTTTAAGGAAATTCTCCCTATGTTGAAAGATATACTGACAGTACCAAAATAAATTGGATTAAATTGTATAAATAATAATAATAATTAATGATATATCAATACAGATATTTTTGGCACTCAGGAAGAGTTCGAAAGTTTTCATTTTGTAAAATAAGTCGCATCTTTGTCATTTGGCTTACTAGCTGTGACTTAGTTTTAAGGATTAAGTAAAGCATATTGATTAAGATAATATCTTCTATATACCACCACACGGTTAATGATTTTGTTTCAAATACATGTACCTGTTTGTAAACGTATTCGAATTTTGCATGTTTACATTTTGATGAATAGGTTCAGAATTATTAGAAATCATACTTAAAAGTATTTCATATGCCTGATAAATGCATAATATCATTTTATAATGCATCACGAATGATATTTTGGCTTATATCTTTTTGTGGGTATATTGATTCACTTATGTATGCCATATGCGCCTATGTTTAATATCTAAAGGTAGTTCCTATCTATAGAAGATTTATTTACAAAAAAAATGATAATTTTAGTAATATTCGAAATATCTTAGTTAAGGTCAGCATGCTTTCACGTTCCTTTTCAAGCGTATCTAATTACGTTATTAAGTATGGACCTGATAGTTTATGCAGTACTTTATTTGCTTGTTGTTGCTATATATGTCTTCCTTATTCTTTCTCTTTTTTGTCTACCCTTGTTCTCGGTAGGTCTAAAATACGCAGTGGAGAAATGGAGCGCAATGGAGACAAAATACACAATGGGGATGGAAATTTCCCATATCGGTATTTCTATTGCCAATTTAACTTTATAAATCATAAAATGATGTATTATATCAAGTGTTTACATAATTTTTTTCCTTAAACATTTTTAAAACAGCATTTTAAACTTTTTAAAATAAAAGGTTAATGCCCAGCCTTTGTGAAGAAATGAATGAAATGTGGAAACTACAATCATTTCGCGTCCGAATGTCAACAAATAGAGCAGAAGCAGAGATCACAGAGGCAAAGATATGTTAGACAATTTGACGTTGAAGATAGTTCGGAAACTGGGAACGATTTTGAGATTATGACACTCAGCAATGGGTCGAAAGGGTAAAAAAATCGCCTCCATGCTTGTTGTCTCTGTTCAGAAAACCATAAAGTTCCAATTGGATATTGGAGCAACAGCAACCCTCATTACAAAACATATGTACCAGAAGAGCTCATTCAATTGAAAGCAAATACGCTAAGGATATATGACAGGTCTGAGATGAAAACATATGATACGTGTAAATTGACACTCAAAAATCCCAAACCTTACGACAGATACACGGTAGAGTTTATCGTAGTGGATGACGAATCTCCCAACTTCTTGGACTTGCTGCCATCCATAAAATGAAATTGGTAAATATTCAATATGAAAACATCTGTCATGTAGAACAGGATAATGAGTTGAACATGCTAGAGATTCAGAACAAGTATGGCGAAGGTAGTTTTGAAGAAAAAATACAACTGGAAATAAATGATTCGGGGATTCCGGTGAAAATGCCAGTTCGACGTGTTTCGTTAGGTTTAAAAGAGAAACTGAAGTGTGAATTGCAAAGTATGGAAAAGGCGAACATCATCACTATAGTTGAAACATCAACAGAATGGGTATCCAGTCTAGTAGTAGTGAAAAGGTCAAGTGGCAAGTTAAGAATATGCACTGATCCCAAACCATTAAACAAAGCTCTGAAAAGATGCCATATCCCCTGCCAGTAATTGAAGATTTATTACAAGAACTAAGTGAAGCAAAGGTCTTTAGTAAATGTGATGTGAAAATGCATTTTGGCATATCAAGTTAGACGAAGAACCAAGTTACTTAACAATATTCGAAACGCCATTCGAACAGTACCGATGGAACAAAATGCCGTTTGGAATTTCTCCAGCCCCAGAATATTTTAAGCAATTATTGGAGAAATTTTTTGAGGGACTTGACGGAGTAAAGCCAATTGCTGATGATATTCTGATGTATGGAAAAAGTGAGACGTTCCAAGAAGCATTAAAAGATCATGTTGATTTAAGTTATTATGAATGAAGATGCGGAATTGTTTAATCATTCCACGTCCAACAAAGTCATAAACAGAGTTTCCCTTTCCATTGCAAAGGTTGAAATTTCCATTGCGCGACCTTAAAATTACGATTAGTCACCCTAAAAGTTATCATGACATTTTTAAAGATGTTTCAGCTAATATATATGTCGACAATAATGTAATACATCATTTTGTGATTTATAAAATTTTATTGGCACCAGGAACACCGATATTGGAAATTTCCATCTCCAATGCGTAGATTGAAATTTCCACTGCGCGACCATAAAATAAGCTAAAATCACCTAAAAAGTTATGATGAATTTAAAAGAAATTCAGCTAATATATATGTCGACAATTGATGTAATACATCAATTCGTGATTAATAAAGTTAATAAAGGTTAATTAGCACTAGAAACAAGGATATGGGAAATGCGTATTTAGTCTCCATTGCGCTCTATTTCTCCATTGCGTATCTAAGACCTGTCGCTTTGTTCTCTTATAACATTCATGTAATATATCTCATGTGATATCAGATCCAAATTTTGGCGTATATAACGGTCATCTTCAAAACAATTGTGTACAAACCTTAATTAAAATTACTATGAATCGGGTAACATACAAATAGAATTAATTGGCCATACAGGCTTCTTTATTTCAATAGTACTGAACTATACAGTCAACAAGATTTTAAAGGTCCCATGCCTCTTCATACATTTTGAAATTTCCAAAGTTTTACACTTTGAATATTACCGGTAATCCAGTTGTTAAAAAAAGTCTCTTTATGAGGTTTGAAATTATAGGTAAACGCGAAAGTAGAAAAGAACCGATTCGCGCATGCGCCTGATCGATTTGATTGAGGTCGTAATTACTTGGGGTAACATAATAAAGTTAGGAGGACTGAAAGCTAGACATTTAAAAGCGATAAAACAACCTAATGTCACCAAATAAAAAGCAGGACACTTCAATCTGTATATAGATTTAAGGTACTAAATGTCATCAGTTAGTTTTACACGAAATTTCTCTCATTTGTTTTTTCTGATTGAAAAGCGATCTGCACATTAGCTTATATTGCAGATATTTCCCGCTGTTTCTTCTTCCCGTAAATTGGACACATAAAATGTATTCCTCATCATTACAACTGAATTTCTTTCCACAAATAATTGTACGTAATGACACATGAACAAATTTGAAGCATTTGAAATCCCAAATGATGTACTATATCTTTCCTGCGAACGACAATTTTATGTTCGCTAAACGAAATTGTCAGCAATTCACAAATAATTGGTCATAAATTAAACAGACACGTTTGGCTTTAATATGTCCGTAATTTCCCCCCAAAGTATATAATTCCCAATAATGAACTATGGAAGGAATGATAAACAAAGAATAGATGCAGTGCTGTAAAGTCGTTTGTATTCTACATGAAGTACTTAATTCCAACACATACATACACAAAATCTGGTTTCATTGGTTTAAAAGATTTTGTTGTTGTTTATGGTGGTCAGTTGGAGTTTTGTTTTGTTTCTTGTTTTGCTTTGTTTTCTGTGGATTTTTTTGTTTTGATTTTGTGTGTGTGTGTGTGTGTGTGTGTGTCCCTAAGAACGGTAGCTCCGCAGTTGAATGGTTGCAGTCGTTGAATTGCAATAACTTGGCCTGCACCGTTGTCGAAATAGTGATTCCAGCTAGGTGTACTATGTTTTTTATAAGAGACAGCTATCCAGTGTGCGTGAGTCAGTAGTTATTTCAAGGGATTTCCAAATAAAGTTAAATGATAGAATAAGCTTATTCAACCAAAAATCCGAATAACGAGACCATCAATTTTGAATGATGCAGATGATCATTGGGACAATGAATGCTCCCCCGACCGCACCATCAAGCTTGCTTCCAGCGTCATTTGGTTCGGTGACACAGTAGTATTGCTCGCAGGAAGAGCACCTGTCTTGTCACCCATCCAGTTCATCATTTAACAGAGAGTGGCCATTCATTTTACGACTTTCCATAATGATATATACAGGCCTAAAGTTGACATTTTAGTTAGACAGCAATTTCATCTTATTGTGTTTGCCGTTTGTTAGATGCTTAAATGGTTAACAAACAAGTTGATTGTTGATGACAGTTATATTCGGCATATGGAATGCAAGTCTTTGTTTTGAGCAATTTAATTTGTTTTAAAGTTAAAAACTTCAGAAAGTAAGTTTTATATTGTAATGTCCGGGGTTTTCAATCATTCCTGCAAATTTGAAAAAAAAGATGTTCAAAATTATTCGGGTGTTTTATTACTAGTAGATATTGTGTTGTAGAGATATCTAGATGTTTGTTCATTTAATGCGTGATCACTATACATGGGTGAATTATATAAAGGTAAACATTAAAATAAAAACAATTATTACCAGTTCAAGTCCCAAAAGAGGATCTTTAGTTTTAATGCAATTATTTATACTATCTTCATCTCTAATTCTACCCCAAAATAAGAAAATAATTATCAAAAACGCAAATTGAACAAAGACATGAATTGTTTAACTATTCCAGTAAATTATCCCTGTAGAAAAGTCTAGACTTTAAGCTCTGATATTTGAGCAGGTAGAAGGGATAAAATGTCATTGATAATAGTTACAACCACACAATTCCTTCTAGTTACCCTCGGCCATGTCATTGCCTTATGAGACACTGTAAAATTCCATAGGCTGACTAAATTATTTGCTGAACCTAACAGACGGCACAGAATTTGTAAATGAGTATATCGAAATAACAGAATTGTTACATTAGAGTAGAACATTACATTTCAACAAGCTCTGTACTTGACTCACCTCTAGTGAATGTAGATTTCACTTCGAATGCAACGTGTTCTGTAAATTTCCGTGTTCTAAGTTGCCCTTAACTTTAAGCACGACCTACGTTAAGGCATCAATTGTGCTTGAAAAGAAGAAAATAATTACATACTTTACAGGAAATTCTTAGACACCATACTGCGTATCTCGTGTTCTTTTTTATGATTTGAGGAAACACAGATTTGATAAAAAAAAAAAAACTCAAAGAGGATTTTGATATATTGATATATTTACCTGAGTTTTACACCATACTTCCAACTGATAGCCGTACATGTAAAAGAACGCAATTATAACCTCGCCTATTTTCATTTCCGTATGATAATTCGAGCATATGATAAAAGAGTGTATTTCCATTGAAATCAGAAAATGACAACACCGTCACTATATAAATATATATATATTCTTTTTTTATTTATTTATTTACTTTCTCGATATACCAATCCTTGACTTCAAATAGGAAGTGTCTATTTGTTTAAAAACATGATATTGATCCCTTTATGCTATATTATTGCAAAATCGGAAGGACGTTCTTCCAGATATTATCAACTTCGTCCAATTTATTATTTTCTGTCGCAATACCTTTTAATATTTTATATTGGAATGAAATATAGTTCTGGGCACTTAAAGTTGATGGCCGGAAAGATTTTGTTTTGCAATAAAAACAATACATTTTTATAAAAACAAGTCTTCTTTTTTATCAGAAGTATTTCTGCCACCAAAAATCATTGTTTCTTGGTCAAAATGATCGAAAGTATTTGGACAAGGTGTTAAAATATTTTTAATAAGCAATTGACTAATAGGACATTTCCAGAATAAGTGTTCGATAGTTTCTGGTAAAATTATATGTAGGATTCTTATTTGTTTGTTTGGAATTTAACGTCGCTTTAACAGTATTTCAGTCATATCGCAACGTCCATCTCATTACAGGTGGGGGAAGTCCCCGTTAGAACTCTGAACACTATTTCAGGCACAGGGTGCATCCGGGTAAAACCACCGACCTACCGTAAGCCAGCTGGAAGGCTTCCTCACATGAAAAATCCTAAGTGCCCGGACCGGGATTCGAAACCACAGCGGTGATGGGCTGAGAGATTGCAAGTCGATGACTATAACCACTCGGCCACGGAGGCCCCCGTGTAGGATTCTTACTTGAAACCATTGTAACGTAGTATCTTAGGTAATGATGAAAGATATAGAGAAAATATTTTCCCAATCTTTAGCATTGTAACTTATTGGAAGTGACAACATTTGTTTTTACAGGCCGGCTGATCATTATTTACGTTTAAAATTGCATACATAGCTTTTGATCCCTTCTTGTCGCTAAGTAAGATTTTCATGTATGGGGGAATATAGGTCTTTCAAGGGGCTTAATCTTATTTTTGTCTATTTTCAAATTTCTAATTGCTATCTTAATTGCTGCAGTAATTCCTCGATATTTTAGATAGTAAGTTTTTTTAATTCTACATTAATTTCAGCTTTTCGAATTCTAGAAGATTACATCTATGGTTAAGGAGGTCACCAATACAGTGAATTCCAGCCTTAAACCAAGACTTTAAAAACACACTTCGAGAACCTATTAATATAATCATAATTATAAAATAGAGGATAGTTTAAAAAATGCTCTTGTTTGATGTAATGATTATTTATTACTTTTGCATAAGCCCTGAAGGTATCTGCCCAGAATTTGTTAACACATGATTGTAATATGATATCAAAACAGTGATTTCCACATTTTAACAATTTGTTCATATCTATTTCTTCTTTGATAATTTCAGACCAGCCGTCATCTTTTACTATTAATCTTCTTACCCAGGTTGATTTTAAGGCATCAGTGAATGAACTTATATCAACCATGTGTAAGCCCCCATCGGAAAAATTCTTCACCGGCACTGTTCTTTTAATCTTATTTGTTTTTCCCCAGATAAAATTTTAAAAAAAAAACAACAAATTATTCAGTTTTATCATGGTGGATTAGGTAATGTAAGGAAGATATGATTCATTTAAGAAATGAGAAGGCTTTTAATAACAGTAATTCTCCCGATTGGAGTAAATATTCTTCGATTCCAGTGCTTTATTGTATTTTGAATATTTTCTACCTTGTCATCATAATTTAAGTTAACCATTTTATTTAGATCTACGTTAACAGGAATTCCTAACATTTGAAATTGTTGCTGTTTCCAATTTAATTTCCATGTGGTTTTTATGCTAGCTGAACTATGTTTTTTCTTGCATATTCATACGAAATCTACATTTAGTCATGTCACTATAGAAAACTGTGATAAAACATTGAGAGTTTCGTTTAAAGCCTCATCCGATCCATCGAGAATAATACTTGTGTCATCTGCAAATTGGAAAAGCTTATGTCCTTTTTCATTAACTTTAACACCTTTAATTTTCGTGTTTGATATTATTTGAATTGATAAAATTTCTTCGCATCAAATAACAAGAGGACCATGATGGTCCTGTAATCGCTCACCTGAATATCTGCATATAAGGAAACTGACTCCACCCCTGGTGGCCATGTTTAAAACTGATACAAATAATTTGAACAAATTTTGTAGAGGATCATTAAAGGAACACTTACATCAAACAATTTTCAAATCTGGCCACTAGTTTTTGAGAAGAAGAACTTTAAAGCTTTT
>JAULCC010222527.1:0-12704 GCA_032358795.1 Nuttallia obscurata | reverse complement strand
GAGCTGGACGTCGCGATATGACTGAAATACTGTTAAAGCGACGTTAAATTCCAAAACAAACAAACAAACAAACAAATTATAATTAGCAGTTCAACTACTTCTTAATCCGCCATGTCTCCTTCGCCGCAGTGAACAGTGTTGAGCTACGTTGCCTATAAAAATTGTATGACATTTCGTCGCAAAACTTATTTATCAAGTATGTTTTACTAATCTGTCTTAAGAAGTTTATCCATAATATCTATTCATTTAGTATTATAGAATTCTATCCAAATCTTCCGACTTAACAATTGATATTAATCTCCGTGATTCTATTATGAGTTATCGTGTAGTGCTGTGCTTTTGGCCCGGCCTGTATCGTTGTACAGGTCTTTTGTTCGGCATAGCAACGAGGAATATACATGACAGTTTGTTCTTGTGTTAAGCCCTGCATACGGCCGATCGTTTGAATGAAATCGTCTTAATCTAAGTGTCACAAAATTGACGGACAGAAATAAACACGGTGTCTTATATTTTAGGACATTTAACGCGGAATGACTCTAAGGGATACGTTAACTGGCCTTAATAGACTTTGATATAAATAAAACACATTTAATCAAAAGCTGTGTGAGGTGTTTTCTAACCGGATTGTGATCTTGTGTTTTTGTAGTTCTACCCCAGCTGGAAGCGTAACCCCAGGACAGACACCTCGACCAACTCCAGGAGCTACCCCATTCTGAAAAGATGTCGGAAGATAGAACCAAGTCAGCGAAACGACACAACAAATTGTACCGTGCCCCACCCACACCTCCGCCGGAGGAGTTACTTAAAGAAGAAAAAGGATTTGTATTGGACTGCAATGCAGTCAGCAGTATTTCTGTGGACTTTTCTAAGGCTAATCCAAAATTAGGGCCAGTTATCCCTCCGTATAATTCACAGAAAGATGCGCATGTTGAAAATTATTTTAAATTTCACGGGGTAGATAAAACTTTAAACAAAACTGGACAGGTTTGTACACTTTTTCTGTTTTATTTTTGTTCTGTGTTTGAGAGTTGTGTCATGTTTGTATATTTCTGATTCTGTTGTTTAAGTGTCATTCAAGTTGTTCATTGAACCCATATGTCTAAGAATGTTACTATTATAGCGTATGCAAGATTTCATATTGACTTTGGTATATAAGTTTTAATATACGCCGAGATATGCATTAAAAGAAATAACATGCATTTTACGTACATAATAATAAAAGTATTTGAGTACGTTTCTGTAATTCATTGTTACAATATCTACAATTCGATATTTACTTTTGTCTGTTACATAGTCTTGAATTTTTGCAGTTAAAACATAGAATGATGTTTAGAAAAAGTAAATGTAAGAAGTCTGTACCGAATCAGTCATTCTCTTTGGAAAACGTTATTAGATCTATACCTAGTTACGTATAGTATTTGGTTTATGAAATCCTGACTACAAATTTTAATATTACCCATCTGATAACATTATATGTATTAGTTTTTCTATTTGACATCTACTGTAAGTTGACGGATTGCATGATCTTTATCATACAAGTAGACGAAAAAAGTGATAAAAGCATCTTATCACATATGTAAAGTCATTCGATAATATAGATGTGATAATAATTAATTTTTAGGGCTACATTAAGATTTTTTCCATAATAACTTCATTTTGTCATCTTTCAGTTATGTCCATAATGAATGAAATGTATTAGGGTAAACAATATGGCAGCAAATGTGTCGCCATTTTTTGGTAGCACCAAATGAAAGAACAGACAGCTGTTCCATAACTAGAATTCCTCCCACCGATAAAGTTTCCTGTGATAGATATATTATTATCGATCTATGTACACATAGGGGTATCATGTAATATTCTTAATCTCGGTATCATTAAACTATTATAAAATTACGTAGGTAGTCAAGTCGTTGCTTTGTTTTTATTTACTGTATTGTGTATATCATTTGGCAATGTGTGAAAGAAAATTACAATGTTTTTGTCGAAATGCTACATCCTGACCAATAGTAGTCCATTTTGTCTGCGTGTTGTTATCTTAAAACTATAGAATAGATTTGTATGAGATATTCTGTAAACAGTTATGAAGATGTATGCCTTTAAAAGTTTAGTTTATCATAGTAACATGTTAGTTTCAGCTGTTTATATCAACGTTGGTCCCTTTCATAATGTAAGAGTGAAATATACATGGACACCATAGTTGAAGACTATGTTGAGAAATGGTTTGTTACTAAAAATAGATAAACAGTTTTTATCAACTTATTAGAAGTATTATTTCCATATAACTTTTTAAGCTTTTACATCTGTTCAGAAATACATTACATTTTAGACTTAGAGTTTAGATAAGTGACGCATCACATCTGCTTTGATTTCTAGATGAACAAAAAATCATAAAGCATAGTAAGTATTCAGATTTTAAATGTAGTTTAATTATATTGTACCACTCGTACGTCGCCAGAAATTAAATACTCATACAGAAGTCTACTTTCAAAGTTTTACTATATACGAAACTATAGCTAATATAAGCAATATTTAGGCTATGGTCCAAAACAGACAAGACGAACGAGCTATTAATCTCTGACACTTAACTGAGATGTTGCCATAGCACGATATGTAGCAGCTATTGAATATTATGAGGGTATGTTTTAATCGTATCAATTAACTGCTATTGAAATTATATTTTTTAAACACGTGTTTTTATAAACCTATAATTTATAGATTCGTTTTAAGAGTCTACAACACGGTATCATCCAGCCTGTATGTTAAGCCCAAATCACTGTATTATTGTTTTGTAAATCTTTAACCGGGTATATGAAAGACATACCTATAAATAGAGTGATTTTCATGAATAAAAGTGTGTGTTCACAAAGCCAATCATAGTTGTATTATTGATTATTATATTATTTATTTCACGGTCCATGAGAGTTATACAATGGTCTTATTAGTGGCACTTAGTCCAGGACAAAGATCTTTTCAACTAAAAGTTGCTTCATCGATCTCTTCTATTATACCGCTATCGTAATATTTACTTTACAAAAAAGAAGGAATATTGAGCTTCGGTCCGAGATAACTTAAAATAGCCTCTATATCAATGGAAACGATTAGGCGGTGATTTGCCTGCTGTGTAGACATAGATAAGATGATTCAGTTATACACAGAAAATGTACGACATCTGGAGCAACTACCCCAAACTATTTAATGGATTAGTCAATAGTATAAAACGGAATAGTCCAACCTAATAAATTAGGTATTTAAAGGTAATTCGAATAAGTCGGTCATGTACATGTTTTATCCAGGGAAATGAAAGGGAAAATGAGATCTTCTTGTAAAATGATGCGAGTCCAAAGGTCCAAATCAATTTTGTTTTGAAACTTTTTTAAGCGATAGTCCTGTAAATGATTATGTTATTGCTCTGTCGCATTTACCATAAAACACGATAATTCTACGTTCGAACGTTTAAACTGCAAAACAGTCTTTACTGTGCTGTTTTACAGAAGAAAATCAAACACTCAAGATAATATGAATCGATAGAGTAAGCGCACACCGCTTAATGAATGTGGTGACAGCGATTTATCTGTGTGTGAAGATTGGTAGGGAGATTGAAAATGAGAGAGAGAGAGAGAGAGAGAGAGAGAGATATTAGATATACAAAATGCGAGTTTTGAAATGTAGTCAAGGGAATGTCAAGCTATAAAGATTCAATTGATAAATGGTTGGAAGTTTCATGACAGAATGAACGAGTTTATACCAGATCTAAATGTCAGTTAGGAGAGACAGACAGACACACACAAAAACAAACAAACAAACAAACAGATACCAATTATGATTTCTTCCAATGAATCGGTTAAACTTAGAGCGAATTCGAACTAATATACGGAACAACATCGGAGAAAACTGAGAATTTATTGCTAAACAAAATTCTAGCTGATTACCGAATAAGCCTTTCATCCAACTAAGCTTGTCGGTTGTCGAAATCTGATTTCATGAAAACTCGATCTTGTCTTTTTGGAATGTTTAATTTTCAGAAATTGGATAGCTTAACCTGAATCAATAAATACTGCTTTGTGACATATTCAGATAGATACCCGTGTCTGACTATCCTTTTAGCCATTACTGCTTTCTTGCGGCTAAAGAAAGTATCTAACATAAATTGAAACATTTAAATCCCTTTAGCGACATTTAAAACCAATAGCCATTTATGTATGGGCAAACATTTCTCTTCATTTAAGTGTAATTTGCACGCGTGTAAGGAGATTCGAAATAAATTGTGAAGTGGGGTAATGTCAATTAAATGCCGGTGTTAGTGCATGGTTACGTGAATATTCCGAATATGGCTAGATTAATTAAATCCGAAGGTTGATCAATGTCAACCCCAGGGGATATTATGATACCTGTACAAGTCTCAAAATGAGGCAGTCGGAGAGAAGGGTTGACAAAGAGTCAAGTGAGAGAGAGAGAGAGAGAGACATAGGGAAAGAAAGAGAGATTGAGAGAATAAATGTATGATTCTAAATGAAGCACTGTTTATGTGAAAGTTAACTGAGAGAGGGATAAGAGAGAGAGAGAGAGAGAGAGAGAGAGAGAGAGTGTGTGTGTGATATGGGAGATATATGAGCAAAGTAATAGAATTTATGTGAAGAAGGTGTCTCCTCAATGGAAAATCGTTATGAGCGTTTTCTACAACTGTCGTGTCATATTTTACCTTTAGCCTACTGAAAAAAATGTCGTCTGCTTTAACTGTCGTCTGACTAGATTTTAAAATTCATCAGAACTGTCCAATATTTGGAGAAACAATTGGCCGAGTGTCAAACAGCTTGGATCCTGATTGGACGCCGAGTTACTCGGCGTCTTATCTGGATCCAGACTGTTTGCAAATTCGATCACGGTCGCCCTTAGCAGGATGAAGGTTAAAAAGGCTAATATACGGAGGGGAATGCCTATCTATGGCGATGGAACTTTATTAAGATACACAGAACAACACTGAATGCAGATGCATGCGGGGAACAAGTTCATTTTTCACCTGATGATCTGATCGGCGTAGGACTGGCTAAGCCGGAAGTATCCTGAGTTAACCCAGCACGAAAATTGATGAACACATTATTCGTAACTCCAAGTTGAATTTGTTACTGCAACACACTGCAACACTTAGGTTGTGAATACATATAAATGTATACAGAATTTGTACCATACAAATTCCGCTTTTTACGCTTTTGAGATAGACTATACCGTGTGTTTGTGCGATTTCAAATTTACACGTGCTTCATGCAGTCTGACATATACCTAATTTTCACTTTGGCTACATAATAAATTGTAAAACAATACGTATGTTTTTACAAATTGCGACCACAAATACGCCATAACGCGCAAAAATACGAGGCAGATATAGACAGCTGGCAATACATAAATGTTGAGCATGCGCTCAAACGGTTTAGTCTGACTCAACATTTATAATACACTTCCCTCTGTAAAAAAAAGCAAAAAAACATGTATCAGTTTCTATGCAGTTTCTTTAATTCAATTGGCTGAAAACTAGATCTATAACATAAAATCTTTTATAACCGGGTCACTGGACGAGACGTCTTTAGGGATATTCTTAGACTTATAACATGAAGAACTCGTGAAAGAATAAAGTTATATTGTTCATACTGAAATCATGTATGATATTTTATTAATGGAACCAATCATATGGAAGTATGGAACAAGATCAAGTAAACTCATGATAAACTCATAAACGATTGGTTAGTAAAGACTTAGGTAAACATATTTTTTATAAAATCGGAGCCCCTTTTTTGATCAGACGTCAAGGCTATCTGTGGTCTTATTATGGTATAACATTAATAGATGTCGTTTAAACCTTTTCTTATATAGGTTCCACCAGGCACCTCCATAGACGGAAAGGTCATGGACTATTTCGAAGAAAGAGGAGCTGGTTTCCAGTATGTCGAACTCAGAAACGAGGCCGGCGGTGGTATGTATATAATAATACTGGTTGGCATTCTTCAAACAAAGCATAAGGCATTATTATGAATTCTGTTGTTGAATAATAATTTGTTACGATTTTTTCGTTGTTACAAATTGTAAAGTTACATATGACATTATGGGTGTTTCCCCTACCCAAATACTCAACTTCACAGGAGACCAGGACTGGGACCGAGGTTATAAGACTTCATCAAATTGAGAAAGAATTTTTATTGTTGAAGTAAGATACTTGAGTGCCATGTAAATGTATGTTACTCTATGCAAATATGGGTTAATTTATTAGTTAACGATAAGAATAAATTCCATATTTGCAGTCTATCACCAAGGTTACAAGCAGTTTGAGCATGATTATCAATTTAAGCAGGACACTCAAACTACAAAATCTCTGTCACCATGGCAACAGAGTTTGAAATTATGATTTCCCCTTTTTAGTTGGTAACTGGGTTCTATATTGTCATGAGACTATTCCACAGTCCTGTAACCCAAGTATGTAGCTACAATAAACACAATTTCTGTTCAATTCTTAATTTGAGAAAGTTTCATACAATAGGGCACTGCAGAAAATCCATTTTAAAATGTAATAGAATGCAGAATATTATCAAATAAACGTATATCTTTCATATATCTTAATTTAAACTTTTAAAGATATCAGTTATGTTTCAGTTTCACATTTTCCTGCAAACACTGCTAACGAGCTAACTTCTCTATTTTACACAATTATTTTTTGGTGTTCGAAATACATGTACTCCATTGAAGTCAGACATCGTCTATGTCTTCTGCAGTAAAAACATCTAATCGTTTGATCATAAGCAGTTGTATGGGTTATCGAATGTAGCCTGATATTGCTGATAGAATTAAATTTAATTGCAGAAAAGTATAGTCGGCACCATCGATTTTATGGCATTGTTAAAATTATTCTTTTTTAATTTTTCACCAATCAAACAGTAAACATCGCATACATCTATGTTGTCATTCAACTCTTTTTTTAAAAGAACAATAAACAATGTTTTATAGGCCATTCAAGAGAACTTGTCGACGGACATGCGCAGTTCATGAAAGGTATAAAACCAGCAATCGGCTACAACGGCGAATATGGATTCCGACGAAACACGCCATGGCTGCGACATGAGCCATCGCCTTTTGGAACCGCCAGCCGGTCACCAGCTCACGAAATAACAGTGGTACCAAGAACTCCTAGAAGCCGGACAACAGTTCAAGCAAAGTGAAGAGTTAGTTAAAAATAACGTTAACGCGAAAACCAATGACAGTAATTGGAAAATGGAAATAGCACCATATTTATAAGAACATAGGCATTTATCATAAGTAAGGGTGTTTCGAAATGATTAGATTGTCGTTTTTACCGAAAATACTTAGACATAATTATTACGTTCATACTGCCATTGCGTTATCGAACACAAAATACCTGATTATAAGTCTAATCTGTCAAATTTGTTTTTATTTATGTCTTACACTCTTTAACTCTGCCATGCATAGAATAAGTTTCGAGATAATGAATCTTTCTATATATAAATGCTGCACGTTTCTAATCTCTCTTTGTTATACAGTTTTTACCGTATAACAACGTATGATATTTTATATTTAAATAAATGTGTGTTCCTCAAATGTGTGTATACATACTCGCACTACAATGTATAATGTACACCAGAAAAAAGCACATACTAAATAGAACATAAGTTTCAATCAGTTACATATTAAATACCTTTTTATACAATATGATTGCTAGAAAAAACTTCTTTTACTTATTTTGTTTGATTCCATTTCAAGAAATGTACTAAATCTAACGTTTTTTAATTAGTTTTGTTAATTTCAGTTTTATTGTTCTCACCACATGTTTTGTTATGGTTTTGTTTAGGTATGTCCTGTCATATATGTGTGTCATGTTTGGTTGGTGTTACAAGTGTATAAACGGTCAATCAAGGTATACAGCAAATGGTTAGAAACAAATAACAGATAAAAGCAGTAATTTTATTTCCTGATACTTCGTATTCAACACTATATGTATGTGTTGGTGATTTAAACATTTGATATGAGTATTATTATACGCTTTCAGCATCAAAAGTGAGTCCATAGATTGTAGGAGTAATGTTAAACAAACACATGTATATGCTGAAGGCTGTTTTAGAATCAGTCCTGTCGCTACGTTGTTAGGTGTTTGTTTCTGCATATTTGTTAAACCGATCTAAAAGAAATATTCGATTCAAATGCATAAATTGAATATATCATTCAAACCGAATCGACTTCACTTAATGACGGTAAAAAATATGACTATATCTGGCAACGTGTTCACAAAGCATTTTTCATTCTCAGCTGTGTATAAGAACGAAACTTTATTGTCATATATCTGGAATAGGTGTTTTAAAGTGAATTTTGAGTTGGTAATACAATTTTTGTATTGAATTTCAGTCTCAGTAAGAATTTCATTTTATTGTTAAGGTTAAAATTGCGAAAACAAACGCAGAAAAAAATACCAATCTCAAACTCAGCTGTGACTGACAAATGCTTTCGGAACACGGGGCTTGGTTATCAAGAAAGTGGTGTCGAACAAAAAGCCATACAATCTGAAACCAAAGTGCATAAAATTCATGCAAAACTGTGTTTGTGAAATCATTAGATGATGGCCATAGTTACTGATATAAACATTTAACCATATGACACTTAACAAGTCACCGATAGTAGAACATGTACAAATCATGGTTAAAATGGGATTTCTAAAGTTTTATTCTTAAACGTCAAATTCATCAACTTCTTCGGAATGGATATGTTTGTAAAAATCAAGATTGTTGATTGATATTTGATATTTAATGTCTTTTTCAAAATATTCTTCTTTTTACATTTTATTATTATTGTTTACAATGTTAACATTGACTGTGATATAAATCCAGAGGTTTTATACAGAGCTTTCTTTTGATTTTTATTCCCTGTTATAATTAGCATATACATATCAATAAGGAAGGGGAGGAAACTCTTTTTTAATGATATCCCACGTTACTCTAAACTACGCAACTTCTTTGGCGTCACATTGGGATTTTCTTACACTCAATAGCAAAAATACATATGGAGGCCGCCATTTTGAGTCGCAACCTAAACATTGGCTATAAAACTCAATTTCATTGGCTAGATTTGCTTAGACATTCCACCGTAGAACCGATGAAACTGTCTCGTGATTACGAGATTTTAAAAGCATAAAGCCCAAGGTGCAACGCATAGCGCAGCAGTGTATCGGGGATATCCCGCTTGACACACCACTTTAAGTCAAACCATTGGCCAGTCAATAGAAAAAAAAAACAAGAAATATATTTACACATTCCTTAGCACATAGTTCTCTCAAGCAAATTTCTACAAGCAAGCGTCGAATACTGCGTGTAAAGTCCACAGTTTCGCAAAGCCTGTTGCAGCCAAACAATAATTGTGCATGGAATGTAGTCATATTGCACATCTAGTATAAGGTGACTAATTTCTAATGTCCAAAGGATTAAGACATGAAGCCTTGCCAGCTCTAAAGAACTATAGACTGCCAAATATTGTGGCCTCCACTTTCTTCTTGCTTTCTTATTGCGTGTAACAATTAAACATCAATCTGCAATTTGCAATATAAGAAGACGACGTTCTTCCATGTTGCGTCAGTGGTATCATTAATGGCATGTCAATCATCTCTCTTTTGCGCTTATTGTGACAAATCACATAGTTACATTTGGACATTTATTGCAGAGTATTTTGTGGACAGAACAACTAACGCGTTTGACACGAAGCCCGTGGGTCCGTTGGCAGCTTACACCCATCCCCTGTCCATATAAGCCCAGGTATGCACGGTATGTGCACGGGTCTGCCACGTGCACACAGAATGAAACCACTACAGTCGTCGCATGCATGAAAAATTCCTTTTTTGCTAGCACAGGCGTCAGTATCGTCGATATTTAAACATACTGGAACGATAAATGATTAGCGTTAACTTTTAAACAAACTTTCCTCATTGTCATTTATTTAATTGCGAAATAGTACAAGTTAAATAATCCTATTTATAGACCTAGAATGCTCATAACAATAATCAAAACAAAGTAAATCGCAATAAAAAAACAACGTATATATTTGTTCGAACATAACTACGATAAAAAGTTTAAATGTGTTTTCGGGTAATATGTACAGCACATTATTTACATCTAGACATTGTATATTATTGTAAACTATTGTTAATAGTTGCACAGTATTACAGATACTATGTTGTGTAGGATTTAACTGGTAATAACTTCAAATGATAGATCAAACATACAATGATTTTAGGCAGTGGTTCACATGAATTTTATTATTCTTATTATTTACCACATTTATATATCACTCTTATCATATGATACATACGTTCAAACTTCTATTCATGTTTATACTAAAGCCTTGGCTAAAAAACAACATCAATTGATATACATCAGTTAAACATAAATCATTTACATACTAATTGTAAAACATAGAAAATCATATCCTAAATGGCTTAAAGTGGCCTAAATGATATTTTAGAAATAAATGTTTTTTTCTTAATGTCTTAGATTGGCAACCCGAATATTCTTAGATATGCATTTAATGTATCTTATCCGTTAACATTTTGAGTTTGGTCTGAAATCTATTTGCTTCTTGCCAGGGGTCTTACATTTACCACAAACTTACACGCAAATATTCCTGTTATCTTTTTAAAATGGGATAGAATTTTTTAATCTCTCTTATGTTGTGACCAATCGTTTATTTCGATAATGCACTAACAGAAAAGAACAAAACGGAACATTCGTTCGAACTCGGGGCATACTTCTATTTTTCGCTAAAACGTCTTACATTGGCAATTTGTTTTATTTCTCAGAAATGCTTTGAATATGGTAATTTATGAAGTCCATCATATAATACTTCAGTTATAGGTTTTGTCTTTATTCAGGGTTTCAATTAAGTTTTTTTTTTTTTTTTTGCCATGGGTCTTAAATATACCATCCAATTAATACGAAAATATTGCTTTAATAATTTCAAAATAGAACAACGTTTTAGAATCAGTAATGAAAACCCTAATGATTTAAAACGTTTGACCTCCTTCATAATTGTTAGTTATTTTATATTTAATATTCAATCATTATCTTTAAAGAACACGAAAGCGTGTAGTTCAGTTGAAACGTATTTGCCACTTGAAACGGTGTGAAGTTATCTGATTTGTATTGTTTTGAAGGCTGAAACATCGTCAAGATTAAAAGAAACATGTATGCTATGTAAGAAACGATTTCTCAAAAGTATTGCATATATGATTTGCCCTGATGATCCTTTTCAAAAGGTCATCTGCAAAAATAAAAAACGATTCACAATTTTCATTGGTTAAGTTTTTCATTTGGAGACGTTCTGTAGAAAGAATGGGGAAAATGGTAACGAATAAAACATCTACAGAATATGGTCTTTTATCCAGCTTCACATGTTTCTATGATAGTTGTAAAAACGATAAAGTTCACCAATGACGGCGAGAGGGATAAAAGATAAAGCATGTTGTGGTCCTTATGTTCATGGACCGGCGACCAATTGATGATAGCCTCGATAATCCGACAACAGTGCCAAATAATTAAAGTATACTATTGATTATATTTGCTTTTATGACCATTTATGGTATTCACAATACAATGTATATTGTCATATTGTGTTATATGTCATTTTCATGGTAATAATTATGATTTAAGTTGCTAAAAGGAGAACTATCTAATCAACAAATGAAACATGAAACATATAATTACAATAGCCACAGTCCCTCCCTCTCCAATCACCATGGCATTTACAGGTCACGTGGTCGCCTGTGCTGATGCACGTTCCCCCATTTTTGCACGGGTTTGTTGTTGTGCATGACTGTAAATTGTCCATTTCTTCTTGTACTGAAACGACATTCTAGTGTCTGTTATAATTAAATTATAAATTAAAAACTTAAACAAAAGTCGAATTCAAACTTAAATACATAAATGCACACCAAATAACAATTCTAATAATTATATTGTCAGTGGTTTAAAAGAACTTAGCTGGATTTATTTTTAAGTTAAATACTAGAAGACTGCTGATATTACCACACAAGGTTAGCATTACGTGTTATTGAAAGTGGGTTTAGTTGATCAGTCTATTGAAAACAACAGGGCGAAGGACAATCCAAAGGTAGGTAGAATGACGCACTTCCGGTTAAACCTGTTTAAAAATGTTTTATGGAATAGCGTCGTACTATTCTAGCTTTTAACCAAGGCCCAATGGCGTCGTAAAAGCATCACTCACCGATCAATCTAGGGGTGTTAGGTTCGAATTACAGTCCGTCAACAACACTGTGATAAATAAATATTGGCCATCACGGTATGGCAGTTTTCAAAATCATTGCTGTTCTAGAAGTCTAAAAAATCAATAAAATTTAAACCAGGTATATTCCGCATGATGTCTTTAATCATGTTCAATGTTGTAAAGGATACACATACTCATTTTAGTGCAGGTTTTCCCGAAGTGGTTGCTGTTTATAATTGTTTATGCTATTTCTGCTATATCAAACACACCAAATCTTAAATAAATCTTTTTTACGGGTGTATATCACAATAAGATGTAACGGACAGATTTCTTTTTAAATTTTGCACATATCAAGATTAATCATTTCCAAACAAAATGGCATAAAGAAAAGTATGGGTCACTATGCTTGTTCCTGGGTAATAGCCCATTGTGTGACCCACCGT
>JAULCC010222305.1:0-12705 GCA_032358795.1 Nuttallia obscurata | reverse complement strand
CAGGTATGAAAATCAGATGAGCGTCTGCATCCGCAAGTCGGTGCTCTAGTTGTCACATGCTTTAAAATCCTTGCTAATACAATAAAAAATGTAAATATGTATTTTATTTGTAAGGATATCATGTTATCGATCACAAGGGTTATTCCTAGTACATAATGTTTTGTTGGATAAATCCGTGCGAATTTCGATTACCCCACACATCACTTTGTCTGGTTTTCACTATAACTATTCGCCTTTTGCAGTATACAGGAATAAAATGCATTGATTGAACCATCAACAGAAGATAAAACAATTTAACATATTTAAATATTTACATCCACAGCAGATATTAAATTATATCCACCTTCCATATTTCGAAAAATATGTCAGTTATCTTTCGCCGAGATCCATTGTTTAAAAAAATTAAAATGCCCGCTTTCTGTCTAAATTAAACAATAATGTATCGGCCAATCAGCTATATTGTTACATATTAAGAAAATTTAAACAATGTTCTGATTGGTTTAGATGTAACTGATTTGGCTACTTGCGTCAATTGAAACCAATCGAAAGAATTTTATCATACGTTAAGACCCTGCAAAAACATGTAACTCGACTTTATCGCTACCAATATCATCACATATTTTCTCGGGTCTTGCCGTGAGGGCATGTTTCTTATCAGGTATTAATGTGGGAATTGGCCTGAATGAGTTAACTGACCTGTCAGATCTGGTGAAAGCAATTCCTGACAAAGAACTTTACTCTAATTGTTTAAGTGTGAAGAAGTTCACAATTATTACTTCTGTGTAAGAAGTTCTAATATTTATTCTAAATATCATAAAACTAGAGAATTAAGTTTGTGCTTACTTGAATCAATACTCATAAAGATTCATTAGTCATCATTCAATTTACTGTAATGAGTTTCTACACTGACATCTCCATTTAGATGCATACACGTTTTCCAAAATACAGATTTAGGTGGTGTCTTTTCTTTCATAAACTGTGAAAGGAATTCAAACAAACAGGTATAATTTTGATATGTTTCATCATGATTTAAAACTGAAATGGTTACAAGTGCGAATGAAAGGTTAAAAGAAGACATATGAAAAGGTGTTAGGGGTATTAGGAACCTTTGTTAGCGTATTGTTTCTGACAGATGCATCAGATAGTGCAACACATTTTAGGTTGTCTTTAGTTGCTGATCTAGTTGGATTCATTTTATTAAATGGGAATACTTCCAACATCTGAGTCATGCTTTCCCACCTGGATATGGAATAACAGTTTTATCTTCAGGTGATTCTTGCAAAGTCATAACGAAAGTGAACGGTAACTATTGAGGGATTCCAAATCATTTGTTACTCGCAGCAAACGGACTGAAACATACAGTTAACAATTATTGCATGGAAATGGATAGAAAGTTATGAAACAATACCAAAAAATAATCAGTTATTTCAAATAGCAATCACTTGTTGCCGATGCCAGCCCTATCCAATCAATTTTCGATTTTAATGGTTCATCGAAACATCACTAGTGTACATTTCACTAAATGTAGGATTTGACATAATCTTTACAATGTCAGCATTGGATGGATGAATTTGAAAAGCGAAAAAAATGACCAATTAATATTATCCATTTAAAACAATGATTCATAAATTATTGGTAGTGTTGTGTAGCTACTGTAATATTTTGACGACTGGAGAGAGCATGGGCTAATTTTCACTTGTATCATTACTATTAAAAAGGACAAGATTTTTAAATTTACACACTAGTTCTAACAAACAAATCAGGAAGAGTGCACACCAAACACAGTTCCAACATTTTCACACCTTCTGACTACAGGTATGGCTTTAATTGTCGCAACCTTAGGTGTGAATATTGAGTAAAGATGTTGGAAATCAGTTAGAATTGGGTACTGGATTTTCATATCAAATTAACCAGAAAAGTCAACATACATAAGCATATCGAGGTAATAATGTTTATTTATAAAGAAATTAAGAAGTATGATAGGATTAATACAAACAAATTAAACAAACGGGGTTATCTAGCTGTTGAACTTTGAGGTAACAATATCCAACTGTATTTAACACATTTTCTTGACTTTGTTATTTGTTGTTAAGCCATGGCTTATTTGATTTTAAAGTAATTTGCCCTATTCATATAATACAGATTTATCGTTGAACAGGTTTATCCAACATGATGCACGATGGTGAATTTCTCAGGACAAGTTGTGGTTCGCCAAATTACGCTGCCCCTGAAGTGATCTCAGGAAAGTGAGTTATGTTAGTCTGAATGCCTAATTAGAGTCGTGCTCTTCCTAAATGTAATAGTACAATATATTTAATGATGAGTTAGGTCCTTTTGAGCACATATGACATTTCAACAAGAAGGTGCAGTAATTTGAATAGTGGATTATGTGGAATCAAAAACTAGGCCAAATCTTTTAAAAACCTTCTGAACACTCTCGAGGCTATAATTTTGGTACAGCCTTCATGAAACTTGGTCAGAATGTTTGTATTTTGATAAAATCTCATACAAATTCAGAAGTGGGTTATGTTAGATCAAACGAGTTAGTAAGGCAAATCTTTAAAAAACCTCTTTAACACACTAGATGCTATATTTTTAGCTCACCTGAGCTGGAGGCGCATGGTGAGCTATTGTGACCGGCCTTTGTCCGTCGTCCGTCCATCAACATTTGCTTCAAACAACATCTCCTCCTAAATGGCTTGGCCACTTTTAATAAAACTTCACCAAAATGTTCCTTGGTTAGTTCTCTTTCAAAGTTGTTCAAAGAATTTGATTCCATGCAGAACTCTGGTTGCCATGGCTACAGAAAGGAAAAACTTAAAATATCTTCTTCAAAACCAATGACCAGATTTGAAAATAGTTGGCGCAAATGTTCCTTGTGTGACCCTCTACAAAGTTTGTTGAAATTATTTTGATCTGTAAAAAAACACAAGCCATATTTTCTCGGTCACTGTAACAACTGTCACTATTACACACACCATAGCAACAATGTTGTTTAGCACCTCTCTTAACTGATGTATTCTGACAACCCCCTTCAGTGTTTCCATTGACCTCCATGGTTTTAGTTGTACAACTGACAGAAAGTTTGTCCTACTCATGATAACAGAGGCTGGTTACTATAAATATAGACATTCTATTTTTAGCGCCTATATCGGCTATTGGTAAATCGTATCTGCTCCTGTGAAGTTATACAAAATTTGAAGTTGTGCACAATATACGCTTTTACCTCAAAATATCTTACTGTTGTCTCCAATTTTTTCAAGTAGCTCTTTTCCTATCCTGTTTTTATACAGAAAACGAATGTTTACATTTATTTATTTCAACTTACTCAGTAGCCCCTTGCTAAAAACTTAAAATAATTGCATCTGCTATAACTCCAGTGCATTCTGAAAAGTTTTGATCTGGCAAATTCTCCTATTATTTAGCAATCTTTACCATGCTTAATCACCTCTTGAAAATCTGTTAAATCAGGTGAGAAATATAAGTGCCATCATGACCCTTTTGTTATTGTTTTGCATTTGTTGACCTTACAGGAGAAATTCTATTATCTGATAATTATCTTATGTAAGCCTTCCAAATGAAATTAAATGCAGTTAATGAATGTCTTTTGGCTGTCAAAAATGAAAGTGATCATATTTTAAATTCACTTTTTTTCAGGTTGTATGCTGGTCCTGAGGTAGACGTTTGGAGTTGTGGTGTCATTTTGTATGCTTTGCTGTGTGGAACTGTAAGTAATAATAACTTGTTTTGTAGTTAAGTGTCAAATGTTGGTTAATGGTTAAAATGTTACTTCATGCATGTGCAACTATCAGTATTTAAACCATCATACCCAAGAAAAATAGCTTGAGTTTTATGTTAACAGGGGTCATCATAAATGAACAGTTTTACAACTTCATAAGCCAATATAGATGAAGGGCTTTATCTTATTGTTACATATGGGCCACCATATACTAAAGGCTAACTATCTGTTTTATACACAGGCCACCATATATTAAAGTCTAATCATCCATGTTGTAAAATTGTTGCTTTAAAATTAGTTGTTTTTATTTTGATAAGTAAAGGGAATGTTTCCCGGTTTTTATTTTGATAAGTAAAGGGAATGTTTCCCGATTGTTTTTCACTATATTTTCAGCTCCCTTTTGATGATGAGCATGTGCCAACACTATTTAGGAAAATTAAATGTAAGTAAAGCTGCATATCTTTTGATAGTTTACTTTGTCTATGAAAACTGTTTATACATGATAAAGGACTGCAGTGATTTTCTATTTATGTGTCATGATCATGTGGGAACTTTACTAAACATGCCTTTTAGAGGGAATAGCAGGGAAGCTGTTCTGAAAACATTTTTTGCAGGAAAAAATTAGAAAATATTGGAAACAACAATCAAGACAAATAAAATCACCAGACTTTATCAGAACTTAATACACTGTTACTTGAATAAAGCTTCTAATCTAAACTAGAAGTGTTATGATTTACCAGCCATTTATAAGGAAAAATTAAAAAGATGTCACCAAGGATGTAACATTAGAATTTCTGTTTGGTACTTGAGAGTGGGCAGTCAGATCACTTAATGCACTGTTACTTGAATAAAGCTACTAATCTAAACTGATTTACCAGCCATTTATACAGAGAAATTTGTAAAAAAATTAAAATATATGTAACCACAATACAACACAATAAAAGTGTTTGGGACTAGATGATGGGCAGTCAGAATATCAGATGAACGTTTACAGACTGGGCTGTGAATCTTATCACACCAACATCATTGTCATTTTACCATTGTAGCTGGGATATTTGCAATACCAGAGTACCTAAATAAGGATGTTGTGAGCCTGCTTTGTCATATGCTACAAGTAGACCCCCTTAAACGGGCAAGCATGAAGGACATCAGGTATGAACACCTGGAGTAATAAGAACTCATAATTGTACAACATGAATCTCAAACAGTATCAGGAACTGATATATGACAACAGGAACCACATTCAGTAACAGACACTGATATTAGCACAACATAAACCATATAAGAAACAGACACTGATATATGTATAGCATGAACCATATACAGTTACAGACACTGATATATGTAAAGCATAACCACATACAGTAACAGACAATGATAAATGTACAGCATAAATCATATACAGTAACAGACACTGATATATGTACAAGAAACACAAACAGTAACAGAAACATACAATATAAGGACATGATATATGTACAGACACTGATAAATGTATAGCATAAACCACAAACAGTAACTGACACTGATATATGTATAGCATAAACCACATACAGAAACATACACTGATATATGTATAGAATGAACCCTATACAGTAACAGACACTGATATATGTACATCATGAACCACATACAATAACCAACTCTGATATGTGTACATTATGAACCATATAAGTAACAGACACTGATATATGTATAGCATATGTGATTTATGCTGTACATTTATCGGTGTCTGTTACTGTATATGGTTCATGCTATATATGTACATCATGAACCACATACAGTAAAAGACACTGATATCTGTTCATCATGAACCATATAAGTAACAGACACTGATATATGTATAGCATAAACCACATACAGTAACAGACATTGATATATGTATAGTATTAACCACATACAGTAACAGATACTGAAATATGTATAACATTAACCATATAAGTAACAGACACTGATATATGTACAGTATAAACCACATACAGTAACAGACACTGATATATGTATAGCATAAACCACATACAGTAACAGACACTATTATGTGTATAACATAAACCACATACAGTAACAGACACTGATATATGTACATCATGAACCATATACAGTAACAGACATAGATATATGTAAAGCATAATCCACATACAGTAACAGATACTGATATATGTACACCATGAACCACATACAGTAACAAACACTTATATATGTACATCTTTAACCATATAAGTAACAGACACTGTTATATGTATAGCATGAACCACTTACAGAAACACACTGATATATGTATAGAATAAACCACATAATGATACAGTAACAGACACTGATATATATATAGCATAAACTATATAAGTAACAGACACTGATATATGTATAGCATAAACCGCAAACAGTAACAGACACTGATATATGTTCAGCATGAACCATATACAGTAACAGACACTGATATATGAATAGCATGAACCATATAAGTAACAGACACTGATATTATGTACAACATGAAACACATACAATATTTGGACATGATATATGTACATCATGAACCATGTATAGTAACAGACACTGATAAATGTACAGCAAAAACCACATAAAGTAACAGACACTGATATATGTATAGCATAAACCACATTCAGTAACACACTGATATATGTATAGCATAAACCATATACAGTAGCAGACACTGATACATGTATAGCATAAACCATATAAGTAACAGACACTGATATATGTATAGCATAAACCACATTCAGTAACACACTGATACATGTATAGCATAAACCATATACAGTAACGGACACTGGTTTATGTATAGCATAAACCACATACTGTAACAGACAATGATATATGTATAGCATAAACCATATACAGTAGCAGACACTGATACATGTATAGCATAAACCATATAAGTAACAGACACTGATATATGTATAGCATAAAACACATACAGTAACAGACACTGAGAAATGTACAGCATAACCCACATACAGTAACACACACTGATATATGTACATCATGAACCAAATACAGTTACACACACTGATATTATGTACAAGAAACGCAAACAGTTACAGACACTGATATATATACAACATGAACCACATAGGATAATTGAACCTTTGCACACAATGCCTTTGTTTTCTTTTTCTTGTTAGTTCTCTTCAAAATGCTTTTCAGCTAGTGATGTTCCGATAAGCAAAGTGCACCCATAAGTGTCATTTTCAGACACACCTATTCAGATTATTGATGCCATTCTTTCATAATGGATCATCTTCAGTGGCCCGATTGCCATAATTTTGGAGTTATTCCCTTTCTTTCATTGACATTTCATAGGATAATAGATGATGTTTAAAGAAACTGCAGTACATATAACCTTCCTTTTCAACACATATTCTTAGAATAGTCAAGTGTACTGTTCTGGAAACAGTTACCTGTTGTATGAATTGCAATTTAAATGTACTACATTTTGCGATGCTTGTTGTTTATAGGGATCATGAGTGGTTCAAAAAGGACCTCCCTGCCTACTTGTTTCCATCTCCCACAGATCATGATGCATCTATAATAGATATAGAAGTTGTAAGAGAGGTCTGTGATGTAAGTATAAAATATACCTCAACTCTATGGCCTTGTAAATGTTGTCAATTAAGAATAAATCACAACTTTTTTTTTATCAGGGTATGAAAGAACCAGTTTAAAAAATCTGTGTATCATCTTGGTGGGGTGTATATTGGAAAATTACTTGATTGACATCATGTCATCATTGCCTACACATATTTCAATATTGATAAAAAAAGTGATACTTTTGAACCAGGCTAATAAAATAAAAACTAGTTTTTGAAATTGGGTATGTCATTTGGGGACAAGGCGGCCGGGCGTCAATTTTTCGTCTCTGCTCATTAACTTTAGTCATAACTTGCTTTAAAGATAGCTTATGTGAAGACAAAGGTTTGGCTTGCCTTTGGGGTAAATCTGGTCAAGGTTACTGTTGCTACAAAAAGAATAATGATTTTTGCTCACTTAAGTCTTGAATGAGTTATAGAAACCAACTTAAGTATATAAAAACAAAGGTTGGGATTGCATTGGGGTTGATCGGATTTAGGTCAAGTTTTTTGCTCACTTAAGTCTTGAATGAGTTATAGAAACCAACTTAAGTATATAAAAACAAAGGTTGGGATTGCATTGGGGTTAATCGGATTTAGGTCAAGGTTACTAGTGCTAAAAATTGAATGTTAATTTCCTGTCATATGTTTAGTCATGTTGTATTGCAACCAAACTTTGAATATAGTTAGCTTACATTAAAACAAAGGTTTGGGTTGCCTTTGGGGTTGATCAGGTCAAGGTCACTTGCTCTGGACTGAATTTTCTTCTCCACTCAATTACTTAAGTCAAGAATGATGTATTGCTTAATATTTAAACACCTGAAAAACAGGTTTTAATGAAATTTCCACATTTCTTGTTCTATCTTGATCTGATTTGACGATTTGTTTCTTTATTAGGAATTTAAAGTTGCTTTAACAGTATTCCAGTCATATCGCTAAAACCAGCTCTTAACAAGTAGAGGAAGACCCTGAGGGACCTCTGTACACTATTTCAGGCACAGAGGGCACCTGGTTAGAATCACCGACCAACCGCAAGCCAGCTGGAAGGCTTCCTCACTTGATTTGTTCTTTGCAACAAATGGATTGAACCATCAAATTTTTTTCTGATCTGCCACAGAGTTTTGGAGTTATTGCCTTTGACTTCATAAAAATCTTCTTTTTTGTTTAAACAAAAACACATGACATTGTTGTCTTGCCACGATGAAGTCGCCAAAGGGAGACAAAGGTGTTGCTTTTCTGGTGACGACTTCAAACAGTTGTGTAAAGCTCAATGTTAAAGTTTCTTTCTAAAACCAGCCAGATCAGCCAATGCTTAACTAGATTATTGCCCTTTAAAATGTCAAAATTGGTATGATAAAGGTTGTGAGTATGAAAGAGCCTACATTCTTATCTGATACTCATCAAACTTAGGTAGTTGTTGAATGTTCATGAGAGCTTGATTCCATTAGAAAACCAGCCAGATCACCCCATAGCTGAATTATGGCTCTTTAAAACAGCTAGGTTCACGAAAGGTGAAAAATAGCCTTGTTGGTTTTTCTTTTATAAACTTCGGTATACGACACACATACTTGGGTATTATCAAAACAAACCTTTTTTGTCTTCAAATCCAAACGCTATGGTTGCTATGGCAACTTAAAGTTATATAGCCATTTTTGCATTTTACCAAATTAATTGCAATTTGTAAAAAATACAATCATTATTTAGAGTCAGAATATTGGTATACCGGATGCTGCCTTTTGCTAATAAAATAATTGACAATGTAATATCAGAATTTATTGCCATGGTAATATAACTTTCACTTTATTATTTCAAGTTCAGTCAACAGTATAATGATCTTACAGTGATGCCTAGAAGAAATACAATAAAGACCAAGTAACATTTAGAATGATATATATTTACTAAGTAAATAATTTTGAAAAAAAAAAAATTCCGACCGTTAGTTTTGAACCGTGGCCATCAGATTGGCAGTTAGGCAGTGCAACCACTACAGCAAGGTCCCATCTCTGTGATTCAATGGAGCCATAACATATGAATCTATTAACATATTAACATTTACATGGACTAGTCAACAACATAATGTATCAGTTTCTTTTCATCAACTTCATCCGAGTAACAATTTTACATAAAAATTGATCATATACCCATTATAGATAGATCAAAATGCTTCAAGGCAATAGATCATCTTTTTTGCCAAGTGGACATCTGCATCACAACGAGAGATGATGCAAACCTAGATCTACGTTTACAAAATGTAAACTAAGAGTGTCATGTAAATTACACACAAAGAATTACTGACTTCATTCATATCTGCCGGTAAATTCTTTATCCACTTTAAAATTTCTTTGAAAATATGTGTCTTCAATGACGCTTTATCTTTCCGAGTTTTGCCCCTTAAAGATACACCTTCTCAATATGGTCATTGTACACATCCCAGTACCTCAACCACTTATAAGTCAATCAAAAAGTGTTATTCCACCCTGTATGAGATTTTTGTAATTATATACAAGTACCGGTAAACAAACTTTAAGAAATCATCTCTCAAATTGTTTGACGGATAATAAGTACAGGGTAGTACCAAAAAGTGTACCGGAATACCGGTTATAGTACCAAGAAATAGTATCTGCATTTGGTTGTTGATAACTTTATGACATAGGGTAAATGATATAAACACTGATTTTCGGTAAATTGTTGCTGCATAATAGATCGAAAATACATAGATATCAGCGTAGTATCATTTTCCTTTCCCTACTAAAATAGTTTATGCAGTTATGTGGCTACACATCTTCTACATGTATGTAAGTAATCACCGACAGCGGTGAAATACTCTTAAAATTTGCCTATGTTTTCCTGACTATTTCTTTATATTAGACTATGAAGTTCCACTCTCGACATCATGAAATTTTCACCTAGTTAAAAGCACAGACTTCATATCCTACTCACAAAAAATCTTAGTGTCGGTTGGTGGCCTTCATATCTAAAAACACATTTTTTTCCCTGAAAATTTGGCTGAAAACAAGCAATTTCAGCTAACCTACCTATGTTTCTGTCAGTGTATTCAATGAAAAAGGAAATTTTAACAAAAAAATATTAGCATAGATTTATAGCAAAAAGATCAAGAAATTCTTCCAGATTTAAAACTGTTTCTGCAAAATTTCAGCATCTAGAAATTGTTTTTTTAAAGGGCTGTATACCCCATTTCGTGAACCTAGCTCTTTGATAAATATACTTGTGAACACAATAGCACTTCAATGATTAACCAATGTTTACCAAACTTGCAGTAGTTAGATATTCATATAAACTCAGTCCTTTAGAGAACCAGTCAGGTGTGCCCATGCATGACTGGATTACCTCCCTTGAAAATTAGAAGAATTGCTGTAATTAAGCATTTGATCAAGTTGGAAAAATTCCTACAGCTAAGTCTTTAATCAGAATCTTATATCTTTGGCACCAGATATCAATATGAAACAAAGTTTGCAAAACTTATCATTTGATAACAGATATTGGACCCCAGAACACTTTAGGAAAATTACTTGATATGAAAGTTTGTCTGAATTTAGTTAGATTAATACTTTCTATTGGTGCTGTGTGGTCAAAGAAATAAAGCATTTGACTACTTTTATGAATTAGACTTGAATATTGTTAAGTTATTTTTGCTTTCCTTATTCAAGTAAAGCATTACTTATGATTATGCTGATAAGTACCATATAACCTTTATTAAATGCCCCTGGGGTTGTTACATTTTCCAGAAGAGGGATGTTTACTAAATGTAAAAAAAATATAATATTTACTTTGACCAGTTGCGAAGATTTTTCTATAAATTAGTTTCTGCACAATCACTAGCATATTTCAGTGTTGTCATATGCCCCAAATCTGTAGCTTGGGACTTACCTGTATGCCAAAATTTTTGTTAGTGACTCTTTTTTATCATTTCAAAGAATAGACGCTTATGTAGTCACCCCCACGTCCGCGTTGTCAGTTTGGTTAAACCTTTGCATGTAAGGCCAAACTGTATGTGCTGCTGCTTTGAAACTTAACACTCTTATTCATGGTCATAAGATGACCTTGTATGTCAAGTCTTGACAGATTTTGATCAAATTGTACACTGTGTATGCTGTTGCAATAGGTGAGACTGTGTGACTTTATCTAATGCTACAACTTTTCTGAAGTAGGTCCTGATATGCGATGGCCCTAATGAGCAAGCTATATTGTCCTCAGACATCTCTTGTTGTCTGATATGTTGGTGTATTTTTGGGGTGTTTTTTTTTTTTGGGGGGGGGGGGGGTTCTTTAGTGTCTGTGTAGATAGATATAAAAATATAGAAACATGCTTGTGTTTGTCCTGCAGCTGTTTAATGGAAAATCTTCATGACTTAGTTTTTAAAAAAATTCTGAAAAAGGTGGGATGTGGGGGAGTGGTAGTTAATTGGGGTGGCGGAGGGGAGTTTAATGAAGGTTTTAGGGTAAATAAATAGATACTTACTCAAGTGTGAAAAAATTACTAATTTCTTATTTAGAAATTCAATGTGACTGAATTTGATGTGGAGACGGCCATTTTGAATGGAGATCCCATGGATCAACTTGTTATAGCCTATAATCTCATTCTAGATAACAAGCGAAATGGAGATACTAGTAAGTCTTGCACTTTCTGTTTATTTTATTCGAGATTAGTGATAAAAGACTCTAGTAAGATTCACATTTCATAATTATCCCATGTAGTCAAACAGGATATAGAAAAATAACATAAGTTTACTTTTATTGATAAAACCATGTAGACTTGAAAGATATCAAATAATTAATATAATATTTACTGATGATATCTTGTAGACTTAAAGGATATAAAAAGCTCAATGTAATGTATACAGACGATATCATGAAGAACTACAGGGTATAAAAAAAACTATGTAATATTTACTGATGATATCTTGTAGAAATAAAGGATATTAAAAAAACAAAGTAATGTAGTCTGATGATATCATGTAGACATAAAGGATATGAAAACAACAATCTATACTGATGATATGATGTAGACAATCATATCCACCAAATGAGGAAAAGCTTGAGCCAAATCGCTGGTTTTGGAGCCAACTATTTTTTTTTCCAAATTTTAACATTTTGATCTATATAAAAATGATGATGAAATTTAACCATAACAAGAAATTTGTTTGTTTGTTTATTAGGAATTTAATGTTGCTTTAACAGTATTTAGTCATATTGCAATGTCTAGCTCATTACAGGTGGAGGAAGACCCTGGGGGACCTCTGTACTCTATCTCAGGCACAGAGTGCACCCGGATAGAACCACCAACCTACCGCAAGCCAGCTGGAAGGCTTTCTCACTTGAAAAATCCGAAGTGCCCAGACCAGGATTCGAACCCACAGCG
>JAULCC010222194.1:0-12706 GCA_032358795.1 Nuttallia obscurata | reverse complement strand
TATTTATTAAATATAGCATTTTGTATCGTCAACTAAGCAATAAATAAATTTTGCATTGGCAAATTACATTAAACATGCCTTACAATACAGTGAAACTGTAATATGAGCCTTATATTTGTAACCTTTATGATCTTGTCTCCGTGCCTGTATATCAATATCCTAATGATATGACATGTTTGCCAGTATATCTTCAAATTGTGGGGACTGGTTGTAAAGCTGGTTACACTCACATTTATATTGCACTTAGATGACAATTATAAAGTTTTATGATAGTATAAAGTAAACAATCTTACACGAATGAGCTATATGTTTCTTTCTCCATTAGCTACTTTGATATAATAATTCCTGAAACGCTATAGTCGTGTCATATTTCTTTTTTTTTCAGTCCAAACATGAACGACTATAATTATGTGCCTAGATTTGCTTCTATTTGATCTATGCCAACATGAATGTTCATTATTTACATGTAAATATGTGTGCGACTAAAAATGTAAATACTATTACTATTAAAATAAATGCTATGTTTTTCTATTTACATATTGAACTTTGCCATTAAACTTAACTTAACTGAACTGAATTTTTTTACAATTGGCATCATTCATCATTAAATATACTATCCTTATTTTGAGCCAATGTTACACACACTAACTTCTACGCCATTTGATATGTCGTTCATGTAATTGTGTTGAGTTGTTATTTGTATGAAATTTGTTCCGGAAGCCTAATTTACTGAATAAAACCTTTGGACTTTGTGTGGTGATTGTAAATCGCTCAATGCTTAAGTTAACCCTGTTTAGAAGTTTCACCCAAGTTTCACTCAAGTTTTATGCCGCTATAATCGAAAACTGGCTCCCTAATCAGACTTCAGAGTTTCATAGATTCTTTCACTCGTATGTTAATTGTTTTTATTAACATGAATACAATCGACTTGTAGTTCAGACAAATGGAAAAGAAATATTGCAAGAAATGCTTTCTGCTCTAAAGCAACACTTTACGGTTAGGATAATAAAACAACATTTGGGTATCATACTAAAATAGTTGAGTATCATACTAAATGTTTTAAGTATCATACTAGCTTTTTATTTATTTTGTTTCATTAAATGAGTATCGTACTTAAATAAAAGAATATCAAACCTTGGATTTTTTACTTACAGTATAGAAGCATATGTATATATTAGTTACATAATCATACCAATTAAGCAACGCGTATTTGAAAATATTCATTTACCATACGCATCATCGTTAAATATCAATAATTGCAGTTTTATACTCTAATCAGATGGTTATAGTTTTTGACTTGATTAATATTTTATTATGTATACATGTAGTTCATCCAGGAAATTAATGTGATTCATTTATCTGCCTATAAAATGGTTATGTTTCTCGCAAAAAAAACTATGCTGAGGACTTATGTTTAGAGACTAGCTCAACCGTCAAATGAGAGAAATTCCTTGTTTATGTACAGTATGGTCGCATAGTTAGGTTTATAAGAATAACTGATAAACGAGATTTTTTGTTGTTGTTTATTTTATGTTTATTTTGCTTTAACAGTATTTCAGTCATATCGCGACGTCCAGCTCATTACCTGTGGATGAAGACCCCGGGGGAACTCTGTACACTATTTCAGGCACAGAGTGCACCCGGGTAGAACCACCGACCTTCCGCAAGCCAGCTGGAAGGCTTCCTCACATGAAAAATCCTAAGTGCCCAGACTGGGATTCGAACCCACAGCGGTTAGGGGATGAGAGATTGGAAGTCAATGACTATAACCACGAGGCCACGGAGGTCCCCCTTTTTTTATCTTTTTACTTATTTTATAAAGAGTTGTTAATAACAACCTGGTTAAAAAACGAATTTTCATCGATTTTTGTATTAAGATAATCAGTAAATTAGGTTAACGTAAAAACGTTGTTTTTTTCTCATTGACCTAAATATTTAATCTAATATGTAAAGCGTCATTGTGTGATTCAAATTCTCCATGAGTTATAATTTGATTATATTATGGATTTGATTGTGTTAAGGCATTACATTGTTCAGTATGTAAGATACCCGTCATTAGATACACTTTGTTCCTGTTCGTATGCTTAATGTCCTTTGGAGAGTTTGGAAGTCGATCATTGCATTGAAAAGTGGTGAAAATAATTGTTATTTTGTGTTCCTTTTTCAATCTCATACTTATGATATAAGTTACATATCGTTGTGCAAAAATCACAACCTTAATTTTGAAATCGACATGTGGTCTTGACATATTGCCTATGTGTATGAAATTATTTGACATATATCAGTCTGAGACAAGACATCGGCGAGATAGAGATTGTGATACACATGTCTTACTGAGTAACAGTTACCTTTACTTTAAAGCTACATATATAACTTGTGTATGCAACATTTTTTCTAAATATGATATTTAGTCGTACAGACTTCAACGCATGACAGTCTTATCGAGATAGTAAAAAGGATTGCTGTTTAACGAAATTTATCAGCATAGAAGCCGCCGTCATTGAGTGTGTTGTCTATCCGATTAAAATTTCACTCTCATTGCGGTGGGCCGACAGCGGTGATTAGTTACTGTGTGTTGGTTGCTTTCTGCCAGTTCTTCTCCTTTCGTCTCAGCTAAAGCAAGCGTGACGCACAATGTACTTAGATAACCGTCATTTTCTCGCTTAGAGGAGACTTGACTACTGGCCCGATAAAAACTTTCTTCTCTTTCATGTCTTACTTTCTCCAGAAAGTTGTCTTGCTCGCACCTATGCAATGGCGTCGAACAGTAGTAATTCGAACAACGTCATTTTGCTTTAGTAAGTTATCTGCTTACCTCAGTCATTGTTACGATCCCTGCCTCAAGAATGAGTCCGGAAACTCTCTAAGAGTCACCACTAGTCTTGACTTAGTTGCCATAAACTTCCTTTCTAGTACCAGTACTGCAAACACATGGTGTCTATAGAACTTGTATCTCACCAATTAAAATGCAAATCTTCCTAACTACAAGAACTAAACACACATGCTTTGCGTATGTAAGTGAAGGATAAACTACGCCTATGAAATTATCTCAACGATTCTATTTATGCAATTTCAGCTCTTTTTTTAAAACTAATATATCTGCTTAAAACTAGTATAGAACAACCAGACATTTGAACCAAATTTAAACTTTTTTCAATATCTATTTAGCAACGTGTAGCGTTTCTTTATTGGAACATTATCAACATAGCTTTTTCAAAAACTGTTTTTATAATTATCTAGAGTCAACAACTCCAATAACTACACCGACTGAACTGTTCAACAACATATACCTCAAAACATCGTTACTTTTGTAAAAATGTATTAGCTAAAAGCTCAAAATCATAGATATTCATTAATATGGTCGCTTTATAATTGCGAACAGTATTTTAGAATGATTTAAATACATTTTTAAATTTGAATATGCTGCGTGAGCCATTAAAATGTCATACAACTTGGACATTTAATTGCGATGATAGTTTTCATGACAACACTTGATATCTTTCCAATACTGTTTGTTTTAGAATTTTATATGTGTCTTTCAAAATGCATTCAATCATGGATATAAATAAATTATGTTTCTAGCGATGTGAAATTAAATTCTGTGTTTTATATTTCTGTGTTCGTGGTAGGATTATTAATACGTTCCGAATCAATTCAGCCTACGGTAATTCATGTTGTTAGATATCCCAAACGATCACTAATAACAACGTTTATTTCTTTTTTATATATATTTAGATGCACAACACAAAATTTTAGTATATTTGTATTATTGACTATATATCGTTGTGACTGACATTGTGTTCAGTGAGCCATCAACATTAACATAATTATCATGAGTAGGCCTCCATGACATGTTCATGCACTAATTATATTAAGACAACAACAACAACACATCTTTAGGTTACTACCTGACTACTTTACAATACTATATTTAATCAATATGTTAATGTTGACCAACTTAAGTCCCCTTAACTATCGATGTTGTTCTAATGTAGAGAAACCAAAGCTCAACATGAGCCCTCTGTTTTGAACAATTGTCCTGTCTCTGTTTTACGTTTTAGCAATGAGTGAATAAGGTACGACGAATCCACAGCTTTATGCTGAGTGTTAATCATAATTTTGTCAATATATAATTTCCCCATCAGAACTCGTTTCAGGAAGCATGTCAAAACGGTTCATCAAAATGATCTCCTATAAATGTGTCACTAGTTACTTCATTGCTCAATAAATGAAAAATTAACTGAAATTTTATCACTATGGTATTCCCTGTGTACCGATTAATACCAAACAATGACGAACAGAATGTTAAGCGTAACATTCTGTCTCATATATTTAAGTTGATTAGCACGGTTGAATTAAATCATCGCAGAAATATTCGTACAGAAAATTCTGACACATATTTCAATTAATTATAACGTAGTGCATGGAATAAAAACCATGAATTAAGAATTAATTACCATTCATGAAGTTACAATTTTTAAACTAGTGAACTTGGTATGATGTGTTTTACATAATGGCATTCGTCGACCTAGTGTGTCGCAGATTATAGTATGATCAAGCAAATACCTATAACATTAGAGCTTGAGTATGAGAACGATCTCAAGCATATGATTGGTCAGATATAAGTTTATGATCAGATTTAAGCAATTCTATTGGTTGAATCCAAGCATTTCTTTAAATCTAACCTTTGAGATGATTGAGAAATATCTCAAACTCAAAGTCTAGTGTCTAAAAACACCGAATAACCATGTAGGAAAAGTGTAAACTTGCTGGTTCATTGATTTTCTAAATGTCCTTCTATATTAAAACCAAAGTGCGCCTGCAAGTATGCAATTACATTTGATAAATTTAAAGTTGAATTAATATGTATATACTTCAGATGCAGTGGGACGCCATACCAAAGAAGTGCGGTTTAAATTTTGCAAAAACATACATGAGTTAAGAACCAAGTCATCATAGCGTAGGTTTTGAAATGCAATTCTGGGGAACCGGATGCTAAGAATATAAGTATGTCTTTAACATAAAATTCTTTTTTATGCAAAACACTCAGTCTAATATCAAGCTATAAACAGTATAAATATCATGTTTTAAGTATACCAGACATTACGACATTCGATTCCAAGATCAACTTTTAATATACACGTAATACCAGGATACAAAAAATTGTGATACAATTATCTATATGAATTATAAAATATCTGAAATTCTATAATGAGTTATAGTTAATAAGATATTATATATATATATGTGTGTGTGTGTGTTTCTCTTATATATTTTATACCGTACATTTTCTATTGCTTAAGACAAACAGTTTGTTTGGAAAGAAAGCCTAGGGTTTTCTCACATATGTAGCTGCTTGTCAGAGATAAAACTACAATAATTAAGTATTCATGAAATGAATTAACATATTGTTTAATGAAGTATTATTTAAAAGAAAGTCGATCAAGAGATGAAGAAATTGTTTATTGCAGCTTCTCTCTCAAAAGCAGTTTTACTAGTATTCGTATTGGTTAACTGGGGTGGATTTTTGAAATCGATAAAAACCAATGACATCTATATTTCTTACTTCATAGGATACTATAAGTATAAAATAAACATGCACCATTTTGGATTTCAAGACATACTACCGGTTTTGCAGTTGTTATTAAATATTGAAAAAAATGCATTTGAAATAACATGAATATCAAGGCGGAAATATACTCCTTTTTATATTTCTAACATAAGCAATGTAGGCGAATGACTAAGTTTCGGCTCTCCCCAAACGCCATTTTGTCTTGAAAAAAAGGTACATATAAATAAATCATACGCTAGCTCTATCTCTATTTGATTAAGGTCAATGTTAACGTTATTTGTTCGCGATAATGGTAAATGAAAGCCCAAAAGTTTGACCCATACAGCGATAAAATAACAAAATATGAAGTTCATTTATATCATTCAAACTAAATCGGTAGTGCCTTCGACCAGCTAATATCAATAATTAGTTTTAAATGACATTTCTACGGTTTAAACTGGCACACGACCTTCAAAAATTATTGCAAATATTCCCTCGTTTGATTTGTTCTAATACTTATTTTAACTATAACTAACCGTATATATTCTTACAAACTGTTAAATACTGTTGCTTCAATATACATGTATATTTTAAACATGTTATGAAAGCAGGATGAGGGTTGAGAGCATCAGCATACATGGGACTAGTACCAATTCATCATAGCGTAAGTTTTGAAATGCAATTCTGGGGAATAAGATGCTAAAATATAAGTATGTCTTTAAGTATAAGTTAACATTAAATTCTTTTTAATGCACAACTCTCAGTCTAATATCAAGTTATAAACAGTTTAAATATTAACAACGCAATGATCATATTTAAATATACCAGAAATTATGACATTCGATTCCGAGATCAACTTTTAATATACACGTAATACCAGGATACATACAATTGTTATACAATTAACTATATGAATTTAAAATATCTGAAATTCTATAATGAGTTATAGTTAATAAGATAAATGTTTCTCTTATAAATTATATACCGTAGATTTTTATTGCTTAAGACAAATAGTTTGTTTGGAAAGAGAGCATAGGGTTTTTTAGCAGATGTAGCTGCTTGTCAGAGATAAAACTACAATAATTAAGTATTCAAGAAATTAATTAACATGTCTTTGAATGAGTTTGTTTTTAACAGAAATTCGATCAAGAGATGAAGAAAATCTTTATTGTAGCTTCTTTGTAAAAAGCAGTTTTACTAGTATTGGTATTGGTTAACTTGGGTGGCATTTTTGAAATCGATAAAAATCATTGACATCTATATTTCTTACTTCATAGGAAACTACAAGTATCAAAAGACATGCAGCATTTTGGAATTCAAGACATACTACCGGTTTTGCAGTTGTTATTTAATATTTGTTTTTAATAAATGCATTTGAAAAAGCATGTATATCAAAGCAGAAACACGTTACAGATTGAAACAAACTGCATATGACATTCACGGGATTTGGCGGAAATATATTCCTTTTTCTATTTCTAACAAAAGTAATGAGGGCGAAGGACTAATTTTCGGCTCTCCCCAAACGCCATTTTTTCTTTAAAAAAAGGTACATATAAAAAATCATACGCTAGCTCTATTTGATTAAGGTCAATGTTAACGTTATTTTTGGCGATAATGCATCAAATTGAAAGCCCAAACGTTTGACCCACACAGCGATAAAATAACAAAATATGAAGTGTATATATATCATTCAAACTAAATCGGTAGTGCCTTCGACCAGCTAATATCAATAACTAGTTTTATATGACATTTCTATGGTTTAAACTGGCACACGACCTTCAAAAATTATTGCAAATATTCCCTCGTTTGATTTGTACTTATTTTAACAATGACTAACCGAATATCTTTTTGCAAACTGTTGAATACTGTTGCTTCAATATACATGTAAATCTTAAACATGTTATGAAAGCAGGATAAGGGTCGAGAGTATCAGCGATAAAATGCTATTCAACCATTTTTGATAGCCAAAACTCTTCTCAGAGTTTGTTACTGATATTTTAGAAACGACTTATTGAATGAAACAGTTGAAAACGTTGATTAGGCAGCACACTCATCCGTTGTTTTCTGTATCGTTACTGTTCGCAAATATGTTATCATGTGGTCATGGTGCTAACAGGTTTGAAACTTAAATCAATTTACATCCGTAAAGCAGTATCATCGTGAAAGGAGAAAATATTAACCTTCTACATACTGTTCTATTGATGAATGTTAACTTGGATATATGGTTAAGGTAAATCTATTCACTGTGAAACTAACAAACTATGAAAACTATGTTATCATTTTTGTCACTTGTAAGTTCAGAGTTTCATTTTGCATAACAGCAACCAATTCTTCATCGGTCAGGTAAAGAAACACACCAATAAATAGCAATAAATTGGATAAGTTATTCGCATCAAATCACATATTTAAAAGGCAAATGTTTCACAAAAAATCAAGAGATACACTGCAAAGCATGTAATAAATATAAAATATTGACGTTAAGCTGTTTATTTTGAAATTAACGTCGTTTTAGCAGTAATTCAGTCATATCGCGACGTCCAGATCATTACAGATGGAAGAAGACCCCATGGGGACCTCTGTACACTTTTCAGATCCAGAGTGCACCTGGGTAGAACCACCGACCTACCGCAAGCCAGCTTGAAGGCTTCCTCACTTGAAAAATCCGAAGCGCCCAGACCGGGACTCGAACCCATAGCGGTGAGGGACTGAGAGATTACAAGTCAACGACTTAAACCACTCGGCCACGCAGGCCCCTGAAGCAAAGCATTCACACCACAAGTATTCTCCATGACACACATGGCTGCTTTTATAGAGAAACATATGCACAATGCTTTAAGATTGTGAATAGTTTAGACAGAAATAATCTGACACCACCATAGTGGGCATCTTTTCTTCCAAATCCTTCTGTCAACAACAGCATTAAATATTTACAAACTAGGATTTCTTTAATCCGAGAAACAAACAAGTTTGTACAGTAGCCATATGCTGTGCTTTCTACCGAAGTATAAATGGAGAGATTGTTCTGGTGAATATACAAATGTCACCGACAAACATCAAAAGGACATATTTGATGAGTTTAATTTTCTTTTATATATTAGATATTTTATAGATATTTGATAGTTTCCTTTTTTAAACAGAATGTGACATATGAATCATATGGCATTATACCGCTTTGTTTCATTACGGCGATAACCAATAGTCTGAATATCAAAGTTGTTAAGACTGATTGCTTAGCAAAACGGTACAATTTGTCTTATCAGTTTCTTTTCGGTTATGGTTGAATTTCTGACTTTTCTTTCTGTAGATCACGTTAACTCCTTACTAGTCTATGACTTGCTTAATCGATCGTGGCCTGCCACTTCCATTTGGTTCAGTACGGCTGTTGTTAATGTTACTTCTGCTTAGGTAAATGTGTAGGCTAGTTTGTAATGTTTACCTTGTCTGACTTACTGACATGCCGAGTTGGCGATATTTTATCTTTTATAGCTGGACAAAGGTTTTGCCTTAAATAATTCGTTTTACACAAACATGTGTTTCCGTTGTAGTGTTCTTGAGTTCATGGACGCCGCAGTGTCGTTATTCCTGTAATACATGGTAAAGGTATATGCCATTTTTACTTGTTTGTAATACACATAACCGTAAGTCTTTACGTATCTTTTCCGAACTACAGTTCAAGTCCTGTGCCGTAACTCGTGTTGCCAAAGTCCTATATTGCCTATTGTGGAAACCCTACCATCTTTATGTTCTCTAACGCTTGACATTTATCTGTCATATATGTGCTTTCTGTCTACCTCTGTCTTCTATGAGGCTACTATCTAAGTAAATACAGTGATACTCTTGTATAATACGGTTGTAGCCATATTGGTATGTATTACTGACAAACAGAGAGACATAAAAAGAACAGACAAAGCAGCCAGACATACAGACAGACAATCATCATATTATAGTCTCGCTTTAGTGTATTAAAAGTGAAAAACATCAAATACAAACGCGATATATATAGATATAATGTTAAAGCACAAAACCACCCATTTAGAGTTATGACAATTTGGTTTTAATATTCACATAATGATTATAGATTCAAATAACTGCACATGAAGATAATAACGATAATCAAAATCTAATTGTTAAAAAAGAATTACTCTTCTGAAAGTTATTGGAATTAAAGTAAACACTTCTTCAGACACAGAGCGCGACCGGGTAGAACCACCGACCTACCACAAACCAGGTGGAATGCTTCCTCACTTGAAAAGTCCGAAGTGCCAATACCGGGATTCGAACCAACATCGGTGAAGGGCTGAGAGATTGCAAGTCAATGACTATAACCACTCGGCAACGGTGGTACCCAGGTGCATCAGATTTGTTTATACAAGAAATTGTATATGAACAATGATTTCTGTTGTTTTTGTTTTGTAATTAAAACGAGTTATTTAATTCATAGTAAGTAAATGGTATCCACTCGTTTCAAGTTTTAGACGTGTCAATCCGCTACAGAATTCAGCTAATGAACATTTACATATCCTTGAAAGAAAATACATTTTGACATTTGTGTCAGTTTCATATACTTCTTTAAAAAGTTTATATTTTCTTAAAGTAAGGCAACATGTCACACATATAAGGCATTGTCTTGAGTAACTTATTTAAGAATAATTATGAAATTGTGATATTATATAACGCTCTCACCTTTACGGTAAAGATGTTCAGTTCTAAATCTGACACTTCATTTAAACGTTTATTGACACGCTAGTTTAAGCTTTTGCAAGATATTAATCAAAGGGACTAATTAAACATGTGTCGCTTTAAGCTATTTAATCCCATGCTATTTAGTCTTAATCAGTGAGTATGTGTACAGGTTATCACACCATATCACCATTTACAGATGAGATAGATGTGTAAGATAGGTTTGTTCCCACACCTAGGAATATACTGCATGCACAGTTATGTACTGTGTTTAAGGCAGAGTATTGTCTGAATCCATAAATTGCATTCCTGTATGCAATTAAATAACAGTCCATTGAAACGCATATACTCGAATGACGTCTTTTCGTATGCACCAATGTGACAGGGTATCAAAGATATTTTGTAACTTATCTTTAAGTTAAGAGTCTGTAATCATGACTATGTCTTCAGCGTAGAACAAATTTCAAGTTTGTTTCTCATTAATTTCTATTCCAGGATTAAATCAGATCATTGATGTAGCTGTTGGGGGAAATCAAAGTTACAGCAAACTCGGTCAGTCGACACAAAAAGGGTTCCTTACTTTCTTCTTACTACTACATTACTTGTCCATTTACGGTTCTGCGGCGATTTTTAAAAAATAAGTTTTGTCATACATGTGTACCTACTTTTAAATTTTAAGACAGAGCAGTAAGATTTATAAATTGCTGACATGATAATATTAATCGGTGTTTGAGAGGTCCCACGCAACAGATGAAGAATCTTTGAGAACCGGTGTGATGATACCTTATGACCACGAGTGTGATGGGGTTGTTTTCAGTTTTAAAGCAAAAATATAATAATTGTCATTGTTTAAAGACCGAGCTATATTTTCTACTTGGTGTATATTAATGCCGTCATTCAGCATATCTTTGGATATTTTGTCATGTAAAACCTCTGTTTGAATAGGTTTGCTCTGTAGAAATGTGTCACTTTTAACAAATTAGCAAATACACTCTTCTATTTGTCTAAACCATCACCAGTTATACAACTTGTTCTGCCGCCAGAATTGAGAAAGCCATGGGCATTTATTTGTTATGCTCTGATGTCATTCCCAATTAACCAATCAACTTCCAATTTTTAGTTTGGTTTTTATTGTTGCATAATTCATTGAAGTTTCCCAGTGATTCCTGACAGTACTGACGTTAATCACAACATGTTTGGAATAAGACAATTTTTATTTCAGATTTGTCTTTACCTTATTTTTTAAATGTTTCAATACTATGTTAGTCATGTTAGTTATGTTCTACGTGAGTAATCATATAATAACATTTTTCATACTTTGTAATGTCATTGGATTTTCATCATTTTTTATGAACGAGTGGTTGTTTTAGATGGTCCTTATTCTGGAATACATGTCTGACTTATTTACAAATCCCATGTTCACACTGAGTGATCTCGGATTGTGTGGTTTTTAATCGTGAATACTTCTAGATCTTAGATATCAGTTTAACTTTGCATTTTTTAACAATATAACGTCAACGTTTTTAACTAAAATAATGATGAACTATATTTCCCACAGCCAATTAGCACAATAGAAAGTGATAATGTAGTTGACTCGATGCTTTAATTATTCCATTATCATCGATAACGTTTGTATTGTCATTATATTTAATGCTTTTGCTAAATATTCTATACTAGATTTGAGACAATTTTAATAATATCAAGGACAGAGGTGATTGACAATGACCACTAACGGTGATCTCCCTAACTTTGGGCTGTTTTAATAAAATACTAAAAATTATATTCCACATATATAACAAAATATTTTGTGAAGCAGCTGGCTATATGTCAGTTCGGGAAAACCTCAGGAAACCATTTGGTTTATAGAAAATATCTGATGAGTTTTTACTTCATATAAAATTTTATTAGACGAGTCCATGAATCTTTATTAAGCGAGCCTCTGGCGAGCTTTATAAAGGTTCGAGGACGAGTCTAATAAAATTTTATATTAAGTGAAAACGAATCTAATATTCTTTTTATCACATGACACAGCAATAAAGAAAGATGAAAGCTGAAAATTCTATTTAGCTATTTTAATGCATGACGTGAACCAAATAACGACGCAATGGTAAATCTATTGATAATCATGAGCATAAAAAGAAGATTCACATTTTAGTGGGAAAAGTGTATCAAACCTCTATCTAGAATTCGAAGCTTCATAAAACGTAAAACTTTAACAAATAAAAAAACTATATTTTAATTTTAAGGCAAAGGTTAGTTTTATTCTGTAAACTATGCCGTTGATGAATATATAGGTCGGGTAAATCGGTTCTTACATGTAACGTTTCGTTTGTATAATAAAATATGTGATGATTATATTTTAAACCGGAAATAATCAACGTCATGTGATAAAGATATATATACACCTGGAAATAAGTTAAGCACACCCCGGAAATTTTAAATTGGTTGTGATTGAAAGCACTGTAATGAGATGAC
>JAULCC010222082.1:0-20730 GCA_032358795.1 Nuttallia obscurata | reverse complement strand
GACGATCCTCCGCGGGTCACAAAGTACAAAATTTGATAGTTTTCTTATAGTAAGCATAAATAGTGCGAAAACAAATCAATGATTGGACGTCGGCCTGGAATGCCGTTAGAGCAACGTCAGAGAGCCATCGGTATGCTTACCGCTGGCCTGTCGGCAAGAGACTTGCTCGGCATTTCCATCGCCACGAATCGACAATATGTCAACTGAGGAACAGATTTCAGCAAACTGGGAGCGTCGTGGACCGACCCAGATCAGGCAGACCTCGAAAAACCAAGCCGCGGGACGACCGTTTTCTCACAACGTCATCTCGATGCAATAGATTATAGAATAGGAAGTTAGGTCGTTTGCTGAGGAATGCTTCTGGCACAAGGAATAGGCCGTCACTGCATTGGCATTCCGCTGACGTTGCGACACCGTGAAAGAAGACGTCAGTGGGCCAGGATTCATCACAACTGGACTTGCAGGCAATGGCACGACGTTCTGTTTTCGGACGAGTCGAGGTTTAACTTATCATTTTCATATGGCAGTGTTCGAACTTGGAGGAGACGAGGGGAGAGGCAGGACAAAGATAATATCCTCCAACGTGACCGTTATTTGGGTGGCAGCGTGATGGTTTGGGCGGGCAAACATCATGATGGGAAGACAAATTTCGTCATTGTGCCTGGTAATCTCACTGCTCTAAGGTACTGTGACTGTTGCTGTACCGTTTTTGCAACAACGTGACGTTGGGAATTTTCAACATGATAATGCCCGTCCACACACTCCGAGGTATACCCAGATCATTTAAAGCATCCATAGCGTCAATGTGTTGCTGTGGCCTGCAAGATCACCAGATCTCTCTCCCATTGAGCACTTATTGGACCACCCAGGTCCTCAGGTGAGAGAGTGCCAGCCGTCATCAATGTCCATGATCTCCAATGTGCCATGCAAGCAGAATTGGTTAGGCTCTCATTTCAGGTCATTAAAAATCTGGTTTGCAGCATGAGACGTTTTTGTCTGGCAGTCTTGGTTGCGAATGGTGGGCACATTAGGAATGAGCCGTGTTCGATTTTTTTTTCACCTGACCCCCTGCTTCATTTTCAGGTATGCCGGAGACTAAACGCCACAAAATTATGGAATAACATTGATGCGAGTCATTTGTGCTAGGAATCAAATATCTGAAAAAAGTATTTCATTTATTGATTTCGTACCTACCCTTTCCATAGGATTCAATCCTCTCCTTTTTTCTTCCAATCTCTCAGCCCCTCACCGTTGTGAGTTCGAATCCTGGTCTGGGCACTTCTGATTTTTCATGTGAGGAAGCCTTCCAGCTGGCATGCGGTAGGTCGGTGGTTCTACCCAGGTGAACTCTGTGCCTGAAAAAGTGTACCGAGGTCAACGGAGTCATTCTCCACCTGTAATGAGTTGGACGTCGCGATATGACTGAAATACTGTTAGTTAAAGCGACGTTAAATTCCAAATAAACAAACTTTTTTTTTCATCAGTATATAAACCTGGTTGGGTCAGTGTGGTATTTGGTATATATGTGGTCATGCTTCGTATACGTTCAATACTTGAGTTCTACACAGTGGAAACGATTCAAGAGTACTTGTAATCAATGTTTTGGAATATATGCCAATAGAGAGCTGTATAAAGGCACTATATCTTCAAGCGCTTTTGATAAAGTTTGCTTCTATCATCGAGGGTATATAAATTCCTAAAATAGTTGAATGCTGGTCAGTTTGTTTTTTCTTTATGTGTCGCCCTTTCGCAAAGGGATCGCTTTGTCCGTATGTCTGTCACAGAAACATAACGTTTGCTATAACTATACCATTGATTAACATTTCTTCTTCAAACGTACACATTTTTCTGCTTATGACAACAGGGTCAAGGTTATATGTGCAAGAGTTTTTTTTTTCATTAGTTCGTAGACTTTTGTTTTGTTTGTTTTATAAAGTTTTATCAAAGTGCCATAAGGCGACGCACGTGTTCTACTTGACACCTGTCTTGTTTAATACTTGACTTAAACCATGCATTGATCTAGCACACAATTGTTTGAAGCATCACGGATTTAATTGCCAAATTAAACTGCAGCTAGGTGTATATATGTCAATAAAAGGTCTAGTGCCTTTCAAAATGAATGCGTTTTGACATGTATTCCTTTATTATTGATATACCAATAAGTCTCACTCGTCCATATTACTAAAGCATACACAATACCGTCTAATAGCTTGGGAATTTTATGTATATCTTTCAGGACATGTAATTGCCGTCGAAGCAGAATAACCTGAATAAGTCTGACTATGGTTTTGTTTTATTTAATGCAATGTATGCAAATAGATGTAGAAGAAACACGTATTTATTCAACACAATGTATGCAACTATGAGATCAAGAATAAGAGTATAAGCATTATCCGTAATTATTAGAAAGGGTTTATAAGAAAGATAAATCAATGAGCAACGAAAATCGTAAAATCGTTTATCCAAATTAATTATGCCTATCAAATTACTGGTTAACGTATTTTTCAAAAGATAACTTGAAGAACTTATTAAAATTTTGTAAATTAATGAAAACTTGAATTTTTTAGACAGGCCGTCCAAAATAATTTGATAGAATCAGAAAAACAAATAATAAAATCCCATACATAAGCCTGTTTTAGAGACTCTTCTGCTTCGTATATAGAATACAAATATGTTTGCCATGTAGGGTTTTCATCATTTAGTTAATGTCTCACTAGACTGACCGCTGAACCATTTTGAAAGTCAATTTAAACCAGTGACTCATTTGGCAATACATTCGCATTACACTTCGAACGAGTAATACAAGTGAACAAAATGACTTCATAGCGATTGAATATATTTGAAATAAAATATCATATTAGCAATGTTACAAATTACAAAAGGTTCATGTTGGATTAAACTCGTTGAATGTATGCAATTAGACAGACATATTATGAAATGTCGAAGTGATTCTAGTTTCATTATAAATCCGATGTTATCCAAGTAATAATGTTTTAAATGCAACGTAATTAACTTGAATCTACGTTTCACGCTATGCGCGTTTTTTCTTTATGAAATTTAGAACGTTCATGCCGTTAAAGAAACATAGGTCTTTGGTTCCTTTATTATGGTTGGATGCAATAATGCATATTTGTTACTCAGTGATTAGTTTGTGCTTCTTTTACAGACTTTTTCTTCTATTTTAAGCGACACTTTCTTATTTGCTGAGAGTGTTTAATTTTATGACATCATAAAATACAAATGCATACTTTAGTTGGTAGAGAATGCATGTCAGATAATCTAATTAAACACTTTTTGTTCATTATCATTTGCGTTACAAGTTTGGAATTATGTATAGATACTACTCGATGGCTTTTGCTAATCACCCAAACAATCATTGCCTTCCAACACATAACCTTACTGTTATTTCAACAGATGTTTTGTGAGTGTATGTCTGCAAACTAATACACAACTGCATTCATTGATGAACTAAGACATCATCAAGTTTCCAAATAATACCAGAAACAAATCCGAACATAAGTTTAATATATTTTCCTGAAGTAGGAATCTCTGTTTTATCATATATTTGTTTTTATTTTATCCCTACAATTAAACAAAAACCATTTACAAAAAGACTCTTGCATACTTCAATTAAAAGCGATGTTTCAATCTAAATTACAGAGCAGCATACACAGTGTAAAATAATAAATGTCGGTGCTCTTTCGGTCTCTACATATGAAATAGTTTTTCAAACATTTATTCCATACTGATTGCGAAGGATAATGTTACTGTCAACTCATCATATTAGAACATATTCTTAATGAGTAAAATTGGTGTAAACCTTTCCAATGTTGCGGTTCGTAAAATATTAATTTCTGGAGCATACTCACACTATCAGCATATTCTGAGGTTGCCCATCACTGCCAATGCTAATTACATTTCTGACGGGCAGAACGACGTACTTTTAATTGCATTTGTTCATGAGATTGACAACATTTTACAACTGACACTGGCCTTGGCACATGTGTATATTTAGTTTGTATCTGTGATCTATGAGAAACTATCTCTCGTTGTCTTTTTGCCCACGGTGTCTCTGTCGGTGCCAACGCTAAACGATAGAACTTTTTGCTTTGTTCCATCTAATACCACAAGTACCTAACAAAATCGACAAATATTTTAGGAACTATAAGAGAAAATTACAAATTTGATCCTTTTTAAAGCATTTGTTTTATAGATGCTTTCTTTCTAATTGTTTTCAGAAATGGATATTATTTGTAACGTTATAAAAGAAGAATATAATAGGTAAATTAAAACTCTTTTGCACATGCATTGTTTCTTTCAGAGCCAGGACTTAACGATAAATATCTCTGTTTCTTTTCATTTTTTCTGTATCGCATGTACAGCGTCAATAAAAGATACATTCACGATGTCTACAGCAAAACTCATCTACAGTCATAAAAGCCTGTCACATGTGACAAGTGCATCCAAATTGCAATTTAATGCCTTCAGGATATCTTTGAAGTTTTTTTTAATTGATTATTCACTTGGAATTAATATGGACTCTGACATCTTTTGTCTTTTTTTAAAACAAGAATATTGTTGACAAGCGTGTTGAACAATAGGATGTGGTATTACAATAATAAGAACATTTACACCGAGACAACTTTAATTGAGATAGATACTCGAAATCCCCAGAGGAAGCTATGGTAATGCCGCACTAGCTTATACAATATCAAGGAAAAGCTATATATGTCTCATAAAGATGTCCAAATATTTCCACATTAAATATTCGTGTAAGAGGAGCACTGAATATTCTCATGTTTGTTTAACATAATGAACACATACATGTTAACCAATTTAAAAGTCCAGTGCTAATGTCGACAATTCATGAATATTTATTTGAAGTTCAGTGTTTACCCCATTCACACTCAACAACTTTAAAAACGCACCAGTCAAGTTTTGAAGAGTTTTAATACTGAATAAGATCAAATAGTTACATGAAATATGGAAAATAATAATAACAAATAACGAAATTCATTGTAATAGATTGTATTATTCAATATCTATGAAAATAATTCTATCATACTCTGTGTTAAAATTGTCAAAATATGACTGGTGCGTTTTCTTAGCCACTCGGGCAAGGAGTATCCTTGATGCATTTTTAAAGTTTTTGAGTGCATATTGAAAACGTGATCATTTTAAGGCTAGTTCAACAATAGAAGTCAAATTCAGCTATATTATTTTATGTTATCTTAAATAATTTTGATAGATACACTTGCATCGGGAAAATGACTTTGAGCTTTACAGAATTTCCTCAAGTGACAAATTATTCATTATCAATTTATTTATTAATAGACTGTCATAAAATAGTATTGGCTTAAATAGTATATCTTTTTCAGCTGAAGTAAATTACTTGCATGATAAACAAACAGTATGTTAACAATAATGACCTAAACATGTGGTGGTTTTGCATCATTCCAAAACAGCGACAAAATGTCTGATAGTTTTAAATCGTAGTAATAAGCTTAATGCCTTCATTACATTGCGTCATTTGAATGATTCTGTAATCAAGTTAAATGCATCGCTAGCTCCCTGAGAGCTTTGTTGGGGGATCATTGTTTTTGATAACGAAGTTTTAAACACGCTTGAGTGCATTGACATGCAATAGGTCAATCTAGATAACGTCAGATACGCACTGATAACCGTATCGTTCTTGGTTTTAGAAATTGTTTGATAGTAGACTGTGATAGTGTTTCTAAATTACTTATTCCATTTCAATGTTACAACCGGGATATATAATCGTGTTTACTTAAATTTGTATGACATTTGTACTGGATGCCATTTTTAGATTGAAAGAAGCAAATAGAATAAACGATTATCAATGTTAAATAAATGATAGAATTTTTGTGAATATTCAGGAGTGTCCATAACAAGTATTATTCTTAATATGTTTATCGCTATGTTTCTAACTGTCATTTAAATGTAAAGGCGAGTAGTCTATTTTACACACAGTTTACCAATTCTATAAACAATGACGCGAGTATCAAATAATGACTTGTATCATGTCATAATATATAGTCAACTTGGAAGACGGTTTGTTTTTGCCCTGTCCTTCCATCTGTCAGACTTGAATTCCCTTTTCACATTTATCTGAAGTTACATGTAGGCCAGCGTCTTCAAACTTAATGGAATTGTTGAACTTATTAGGTAGATAAGCCCTATTGATTTTGGAGAACCTGAGTCAAATGGCCTGGCCACAGGGGCTTGCAAGGTCAAATTGGCTCCTTATTATAACAGGAGTTCTATGAAACACAGTCTTCAAACATCGTAGGATGATTGTATTTGGTCCCGTGTTTATAAGACACTTTTCGTGCTAGACTCGCTTTGAGTATAGAAGTTAAATAAACGTTTCAATCAAATTTAAACATTCCATGTTGGAGAATGGGCTTGAGCACGAAAAAGTTTTATTATCACGGGCCCTGAGCAAATGAACCCTACTGGGTGTTTTAATCACTGACTTATTCTCTTCTCCAAATTTGTTAAATATATATTATTATTTTTTTTAAAAAATGTTAAATATATAAACTGTTCTGTTTTATGACTTTGCATTGGAGAAAAAATCCTCTGATACATAATTCGTATTGGATTTTTTGTTAAGTCACTCGGAATTTCTCTAAACTTGGATATGGCATTCTGCTTTCAAAGATTCAAAGCACATAAAGTACTGTTTGAATGTATATATAGAAAGATGTAATATGCATGACATTGAGTGAAAACCGCAAAAGGTAGCAATTTCGATAGCAAAAGCATTAATTTCAAAACATTTCGGCGGTTCATGAACCTGCATTAGGCCTTACATGTACCTACAGCGTAACGCCTAGAAATATGTTATCTTGTTAACTGTGGAACTGATTACATATATTAAGTAAACTAGGGAATTTCGCACTCTATTGAATGGCGTACAAGATAATAACTCAGGGCAACTGTCGAAGAAAAAACAAAGCCAATTCTCAAGGACTAGTGTTTTCACCTTCAAGAAAGTATTCGATTCAACGATGTTAATGTTTTAGTATTGTTTTTATGCCTTTTTAGTCCTGTATGCCTGCATCGGCAGTTATAGAAAAGCTCAAGGTATGACACTAGATTTTTATTCACAGTTAGCAGGAACTACAATTTGGTCGAGGTTTTAATAGAAAAGGGCCACGGGGGAGTGTTCCGTGAGGATAATATTCCTTAAGGTTTTTGCCTTATATTTGCTGATGGTATCGCAAACACAACTGTGCTGAAACGATCAATAATTTTATGTTACAGATGAACTTTCCATCTTACTAACAGTTCTGATATGCGTGTGAATTTAACGAAAACTGAAATTAGTGTTTTAAGACATAGAAACATTTCAAGAAAATAAATATGAAAACTTAAAAGAAATTTTATTAAAAAAACATCTGTATATAAATGTTTGGGACTTCTGAACTGTAGTCAAAATCAAACTTGCTACTCAAGCAATGAAATGTTTTTGTTCAATAAAACTTAACACCGAATGAGTGTTTTCGAATTCCGGTATTTGATTCAATTGTTTAACCTATTTTAATATACAGAGCCAAAACTTGATAATTTTGAAATATTTATAGGAGTAATGAGGATACTTCAGTTAAAAATTGTACTTTACATACCCAATAAGGGACGTGTTATGTGAACGCATGCGGCGGACTGGTGGGTGGCAGGAAGCATCAACAATTTGTCCACTCTCAAGGTCAAACATTTTACATTGGATAGTCTTTAAACGCGGGGTTGAACATGTGTGTTGCCATTATAATTTTTTTTTAAGTTTACTAATCGTCAAATCGCAGTGGTCATTTTTGAATTATGGCCCTTGAAATATCTAAACTTTACCAGATTAGTCTTGTCCTAATTCTTATCACTATTTTATATCTGAGCTATGCAAAACTTGGTGAGCATGACTGCTTGCATTACAATTCAAATTACCCAATGCCTTCTGGCCTTTGAATTTTGCAAAATTTGTCAAATTAGTTTTTTTCGAACTCTAGAGTCAAAAGATGTATGTATATTCGAAGCTAAACATATATTCTACCTTGTATATCCAATGTTTGCATATTAACAATGATAAAGCGTTATTGACAAAATGCATTTTATGAAATAATCTGAAGGAGTTTTTCATATAAAAAAAAACATAAGTTGCATTTGAAGATCTAATCTGATTTGCTCTGTTATCTTTTCTTTTTCTCTTTTTCTCAAGCAACCATACTAAAATGCACTTTACCATGCCTTGAATTTTGCTATCCCAGTTGATAAACGCCCTATACATATACTACGTTAATGGAATTCAATAGTATATTCTGGCATCAATAAACATTCTTCATCGCCAATACATACACAAGTTTTACGAAAACTTTCGGTGTTACTTTTACCCTTTCGGCGCCAAATTTGAAAATGTCGTCTGCGAAATTCTACATTTCTTAAATATTGTTTCATTATTTCACTATTGGCTTTTGAATATATTTGCTTAATAGTAAAGAGTACAAACAAATTAGAATCTTTAGTTTTATTCTGTCTTCATTCAGTTGTAAAAGTAATACATTTTTGCCAATGTCGGCGAATGGGTAAAATCCCAAAAATAGTGTGTGTGCGTGTGTGTGTGTGTGGAGGGGTCGGGTCCGTGGCCGAGTGGTTATTGCTATTGACTGGCAATATCTACGCCCTTCACCACTGTGAGTTCAAATCCCGGCCTGGGCACATCGGATTTTTCAAGTGAGGAAGTCTTCCAGCTGGCTTGCGGTAGGTCGGTGGTTCTAACGGGGGAGGCCATGCGCCTGAAATAAAACATAGAGATCCCCTGGAGTCTTCTCCACCTGCAAAGAGTTGGACGTCGTGATATGATTGAAGTAGTGTTGAAGCGATAATAAGCTCCCAAAACAAAATGAACAAATAAAAATAAAAATCAATGAGTCAAGAAACTCATTTGCTGAATGTTTGGTACAAATTTCTTAAACGGTAAGCACAAAATTTCTCTGCACACAAAACGAAAATCTGATCCTCTCCTACGCCTCTCCTTGGTTAATTCATAATCAGATTAGTTCTTATTTGTGAGCAAATGTTTGAACATAATCGTCAGTTATTACGCATTATTAGCTTAATAACGAAATCAAACCCATTAAGTACGTTTCTTTATTGACGGTGGCAGTGTTGTTAAACGTGCTGCAAGTTCTGTGAGAAAATAAACGTTAAAGTATTATCAACGGAGATTTTCAAACAGTTCGTTATACTGTGGGGAAATATAACATGTTAGTACTAATTAGGTTTGAGATGGCCGTGTGGCAAAAAGGTTGTGAAAACATTGTCTTTGTTTGTATTGTTTTTTAAAGTGGACGATATGATATCCCGAGCTTAACGATACTTCATCCGGCGGTAGACCTGGCTACAGTTAATTTACACGAGCGTTCCAATATGGGTTTAAAACTCGGTTAAACACTACCTTGAGAGTGTATAATGAAAAACAAATAGACCGGTTGCACCATTGAATTCACTGTAAATGAAGTGTAATGTTTGTGGTCGGTGTCTCATTCAGAAAATGTAATAACATGACTGAAATTAAGAGATAACTCTATAACAAGTCTAGGTAAGAAAGGAATATTGCAAGAATACAAGTGCGCTTATTAGTAAACAGTAAATTGAAAAAAATCGCAAGAATGCAAGTGCGCTTATTAGTAAACAATAAATTGAAGAAAATCGCAAGAATGCAAGTGCGCATAATAAACAACACTCACCACTTCACAAATAAAACTCATCATATCAGTTAACCTTTAGCCTGCTAAGGTCGACCGTGATAGAAATTGCAAAATGCTTGGATCCAAATTTGACGCCGGGTAACTCGGCGTTGAATAAGAAACCAAGCTGTTTGTCACTCGGCCACTCGGTTTCTCGATATATTAAGCGATTCTGGTGATTTTTTAGATCTAAGCAGACGAGATTTTAAGCAGACGACATTTATTCAGCAGGCTAAGGGTTTGTCATGAGAATAAGTATTATAACTCATGCATTTGAATATGAATAGGTATGCCAATCTTATATGGGTTTCTTTCCAAATCTTTAGACCTTGAAATAATACAATTAAAGTGTTGTAGTGATTCAAAGGAGAACGACGTAAGGCATGCGACGATTTTGTTTGCATTGAATTAAGTAAATACTCTTTCTGTGCAACTTGATGTATTCAAATAACTAACTATTGACTGAAGTAGATAGCAACTGACAATACAGATTTTAAACATCTATTATATTTGTTTGCTTATGAACAATGTGAAAAACGGTATAAATAATTTGACGAAAAAAGTAAGCATACTTAAAAGAATACGGGTTTCCCTATGCGTGGCAAAACCCCAAAATGGTCCTTCTTCATTTCTTTTTTTTAGTTGTTTTAATTACGGGTAATGTGTTGTTTTTATTCAAGTATGGGCATCTGGCATATGTACCTTTAGAAACTAGAAACTATGTTTATTGAAAAAACGTACCTGAAGTTTATTTTTCCACATTGCTAACACAACTGTCTAATAAAATTTCGAAATTTGTCACATAGTTTACAAACGCCCGGTAAGCTCAGTGAAAGAGCATCTGCTTTCAGTGCGAGAGATGGTAGGCTCGTTTTCGGCCGAGTAAAAAAAAAAATACTTTTAACCTTTAGCATGCAGAAAATGTCGTCAGCTTACATCTGTCATCTGTCTAGATTTTAAAATTCATCAGAATTGCCAAATATTTGGAGAAACAACTGGCCGATTATCAAACAGCTTGGATCCTGATTAGACGCCGAGTTATTTGGCGTCTAATCTGGGTCCAAGCTGTTTCCAAATACTAACACGATCGCCCTTAGCAGGCTAAAGGTGAACTGATATGATGAGTTTTATTTGTGGAGTCAGACACAAGATTGAAAGTTAAAGTATGGATATAACGACCAGCATTCCATTATGGTAAACGAAATATTTGCTGACCGTTTTGGTCTGAAGTTATTTACCAAAACTATTTAACAGACAGACGTTCAATATCGGGGATTACTACATGTATTACGACTGGTTAGTCGATGTCAGAATAAAGTGACCTGGTGGGTACCAGTCCCTTGTGTATCAGTGTTATACAAAGAGCACGTAAAAGAACAAAGGATTTCTACAAAAGAGTCTTTAGTTTCTACTTCCCTCTCCTTGGGACGTCTTTTCGACATAGATTGCGTATTATGCGCACGAGCACCGACACTAAGATATTATTCCAATGTACTTCACTATCCAGTGATCTCCATTTTTTATAAAAACAAATTTGTCTTCATAGTTGCAAATAGGCATATGCGTAGATCGTTGCTGTATTCATGGCTGCTAGCGCAAGCACGCCAGAACGACATCCTCAAGTGTATAAATGTGCCGTATTAGCGCGCATTCTGACGTATTAGTGCATTGCAAACACGCCAACACACAAGAAATTTAAATAGATACGCCTATATGACATAAACATTGTCTTCTGTGCTGGTTTGTTGGCCCCATTTTAAAAGCACCTACAAGCCAAAAAGGCATGGCAGATATAAGCCACCATATGTTTGATAAGCTACACAATATAGGAAGTGGTGATCGGAAACGTTATGTGTGTTATTGAGCTAATGGCTGAAGCGCAGTCAAAGTACAAGATGCAAACTTAATATTATAAGAATCAAGATAAAATTATATTAAGGTATTATTTTTGTTTTAAAAAACTCAAATTGAAGGAGAGACAGCCTCGTGATAGATAGTTACTCTTAAACTACATTGAGATAGATTTCTGAGCTCCGAACGTATTATGAAACTGTGCTACACTTGCAATCAAAGGAAAAAAAATAAAAACATTTTAAACACACAACACGCATTAAGTACATAAGTGTGAAGATTCAGGTATGATAATTAACTTCACGTTTAAACGTGTCAAGTAATTTTTCTGGCATTTTGACTCTGTTTGTGTCCTTTTGATGTTTTTGATAGTTATATAATATGTTCCGCTTTACTTCCAGGATTTCCAGCCAAATAGTGTTGGTTCGTCATGTGTACTTTTTTCCCCTTTAATCTTTCAATGCTATTCAGGTAAATCCCGAGTGATGTCTGTGGTATGTTAATTAGGTTAAATGAGGCAGAATGAAATGCAGTTTTTAAGGTTTTTATTTGAATTGGTTTTGAAGTCACTTAAGATGTAGAGAACAATTTGGTATGTTTTCCTATCTATTTCCTGATTGTAATGCCTTTACGGTAAAATCACTGCTATACAGGTGTTCACATGCGGTGAATAGCTTTTGAAAAAAAAATATACGAGTACTATTGTAAGGATAATAATATATACATATATATTGTTATTATTATTATTATTAGTAGTAGTAGTAGTAGTAGTAGTAGTAGTAGTATTGTTATTATTATTATTATTATTATTAGCCTTACATAAGTAGTCTTTTAAAGTACGGATAAAAGTATCTTTTAACATACGGTAGAAATAATGTTTGTAGTTTTTAAGATAAAGTAAATTGTGTATTGTATTGATTTAACAGACTTTTTGAATATTGGCATATTTATCAATTAGCCCAGATTATATTACGAGGGACCTAACGTTAAAGTAAAATGCGCTTCTTTGCAGCAGGTATAAACTTTCATAAATATCAACAGGCAGTAATAGTTATATATTTTATCTTTGTCACGTAAGTTATAGATATGTATATTTAAAACCTATGGTTATTAATCGATTACTTCAATACTTTTCGCACCACACCTTGGATAAACAATGCAATACATCTTGTGATTGTGCACTGACTTGTTTAAAACCAACATTTCAATTATTTATTTAACATATTAATGTACGACTACCTCTTAACAGTATCCAAAACAAATATTCTGTCATGAAAAGGAAACACATAATTGTAATGATATCAAACCTTTAACAAAATCTAAAACTTCATGTTGTTTTAAATATACTTGAACATTGAGCTCTTACTAGTTTCCAACTCTTAACAGTCTTAGCGGCTTCCGTAGTAGAGTGGTTATGGTCATTGACTTGCAAACTCTCAGTCCCTTACTGTTGAGGATTCGAATCCCGATCTGGGATTGGAATATTCAAATGAGGAAGCCTTCCAGCTGGCTTGCGGTAGGTCGATAGTTCTGTCCGGGTGCGCTCTGTGCCTAACATAATCTACTTAGACCCCAGGGCTCTTCCTCCAACTCCACCTGTATTAAGCGGATCGTTGAGATATGACCGAAATATTGTTCAGACATCGTTAAATGCCAAATCCCCCTCCACCAAACTAACCCCTCCTGCAAAAAAAAAAAGTAATAAACAAAATAAAAATAATAGATAAATATTTTTTTATAGTTATCAATTAAACAGTCTGTTTCACCAGTTCTTCACTTTGTAAACAGCAAAAATTATTCCATATTTGTAATAAAATATAATATACATTCCATATACAAAAGTGAGACGTTAATGCTATCTGTCTGTATGTCTGTTTGTCATTGTAAACAGTAATACTTAGTTCTTCTATTTTCTTCCATAACACAATCAATCAATACATGTAAGTATTATTATATACTGTACCATCTAGCTTTGACTAGTTCATTACACAAACCAGTCGGGTTCACAAACATAAGCTAATTGTAGACTGTAACACATATATTTACTCAGACCTGTAAAGTAAGGATGGATCTGTTCTAACTCACTTTCACTTTCTCGTACACTTCTGCAAGATATACTGTAGACCAGAGATCAATATTTGCCAAACATAAGAATCACCAGAAATGATGTTGCGGGACGCTCTTCTTGTGTGTATACCGCATGTTTAATGTATCCAAGAGGCGTTTATCAAGGCAATTTTAATTTTCCGCTCGTGCGTATGAAAAAAGAAATACTAGATTACTTGCCTATTTTCATTTGACTTGATTGGGTGTTGAATCCTCAGTGCTTCATTATCTGAGTGTTCAGTTGCTATAAATATTTCATCGTCTGCTTGTTTTTTTCTCCTGTTTAATCACTTTCGATTAATGGATTAATTTAATGGAATTACAGATGCCATGGTTTAGAATGTATGTGCGATTGGAAGCAGTGTACGTTCGGCTGGATTTAAATGGATTTAAGTTTGGGATTTAAAAGTGTTTTAGTATAAAACGTGTGAATTTGATTGATTTAGACAGTTTAGCGATAACCTTTATTATACTTTTCAATTATATATATATTTCAACGGATATTTGTTGAAGGTAAGTTGATATCCTTTTTTAATTTTGTTTGATGCGAAGATATATTTGATTGTTTTCCATTGTTACATGGAAGAAAAGTTAAATAATAGGAGCATAATGAATATATGATATTGACTAGATTTAATTTCTCTCGTGATATAAAGGGAAAAAATCGCATTTAAATATGCATTTGTATGTATGAATGTGTGCGTGGGTGGATCGCAGTGGTTCGGTATTTTAATTCTTTAAAAGTAAAAAGTAATACATAAAAAAATTTTGTTTGATAAAAAGCTTACTGAATCATGTGGTGTAAGCTTCTAAAAATAATCTGGCATTATACGGGATTGTTCTAAATAATAAATTCTTGTTTAAATTACATTTTAGCCTCTATTTTAGGTCAACTTTTTTTATATTTAGAAAGATACACTTATTTTGTAATATTAACATATTTTATGCAAAAACAATGTTCTTTTTTTTCTTGGTTTTCAAATTGTAACTTTCTCTTTGGCTATTCCGCTTGTTTCATTCATTCATCTTGCCTTTTTGTTTATTTCTATCTGTAAATTTCTCTCCGAATTTTGTTTAATATATACTGAATTATTTTCTTTCTAATGTATATCTCTCAAATATAATGTCGTCTCTTATTTTCTTATGTTTTCTATGGATATCTTTCTGTATGTTTCTCTCTTTCATCCGTTGTCAGTCTTGATCCATATTCCGCTGAATTTTAGGTTAAAATGGGATATTATTATTATAAAAGGGTATAACTTCAACTATTCGCAAAACAAAATTAGTCCTTCTTGCAACTTGCTTTCGGGAGGTCGGTGGTTCTACCCGGCTGCGCTCTGTGCCTGATATTGTTTAAAGCCCCCCCCACCGGTTTCTCCCTCCACCTGCAATGAGCTGGACGTCGCAATATGACTGATATACTTTTGAAGCGATGTTCAACTCCGTAAATCAAACAAGCAAATTAAAAGCAAAATAAACGAGACAAGATACTCATTTGCCGAATATTTGGTAAAAAGTTCCTAAATGGTAAGCTCAGGGGTCTCCCGGGGTCTTCCTACACCTATTATGAGCTGGACGTCGCGATATGACTGTTATACTGTTAAAGCGTTGTTAAATTCCTAATGAACAAACACACACAAACATTCTACTTACTCTTAGATAATACATTTATCCGTCCAAAAGAGGCATCCTTTATAAACGTTGGTCAACCAGTCTATAATTCAGAAATGAATAGACCAAAATCAAATATCTGAAGCAAGAGGAGTTTGATTAAGGTCTACATTATTTTCATTTTAAAGATTTTGTCATCACTGTTCCGTATGAAATGAAAAGGACATATCCATAGGCCAATTTGGAAAACTTTTAACTGAAGCGTCAGCGCTTTAAAGGTTAAACGAAAGGTTTTCACAATGACATTTATGAATAATGGATTTTGTAAAAGATTGGACTCGATAATAAGACGAAATGATACACTATAAATCATTGTTATGGTTACTATGTGCGATTTTACGGCAACTTTCTCCAACAATCGCATTCTTAGTGTACTAGATAAGATATAATATAGTTTATCTGTATTAAATCTTGCATAAAACAAAACCTTAACAGAATAAAGCAGATAGCCTAGCTTCGACTGTCTACTCAATGTGCATGGCGACTCAAAACAGGTTTCCGCAACGATTCGCAGCAAAAACATATCAACATAGCTGGAAAGCATATGTAAGCACTAATGAAATTAATATTTCGTTAATTGTTATCACTAGCGCGTGCTCTCTACAGCCTGTTACAACGTGTTTGGAATACTCTATTGTTATCGCGTTCACATTTTCATGTCATGCAAAAATTGCTGGAATTCACTGCACACACATATCCGCATAACAAGGACTTGTCTGAAGAGCGAGACTCTCGATAGATAAGTGCTTTGAAGAGGTTTTACAGAACGATAAGAATTCTGAGGAATTAATTAAACACCACGGGACTATATCCATGTACGAAACATCTCGGTAAGTCGTTACCTTCGAAATACAAGTAGAAACGGCACTACTTTTATATCTATACGTTTCCAATGACGGCACTACATTTCCCATGTCGGCACTACTTTTTCATCATTAATTGTCTAAATTTGTTTAATGGCATATTATATTTGACTTGTTTCTAGCAAACAAACACGCCGACATCTTACATGCCGAGGTGGTTGTCTAGACTAAGGAAAAGTTCACCTGCGGAATACAGCAGTTAATTGGGACTTTTCGGGGGATACCCGGGGAATAGTTTCATTTTACACCCGTGCTTCTTTGGAAATGAAGGCGTATCAGCGAATTGGTTTTTGCCGTTGTATTGAAATAAAGACTCTCAAGTTATAGCAGGAAAATGACAGTTCATTTCGTCATTAATTGGAAAGTATGTCTTTCCCGTAGATACGAAAACGCGTGTCTTGCCAAAAACACTGGAGAACGAGACGGCACACGTAATATATAGTATAATCTCTCCGAGTTTTTCATGGTCAGAAGTCTGCTTAAACTGGCGCCTGCATGTATCTTAAAATTCATCGGATTCGCCCAATATTTTGAGAAACAATTGGCCGATTGTCAAACAGCTTGGATCCGGATTAGACGCCGAGTCGCTCAGCGTCTTATCTGGATCCAAGTTGTTTGCAAATTCTATCTAGGTCGTCCTTAGCAGGCTAAAGGTTAATTTGCATCCTGCCAAGACACATGTATAATACCGAGATATTAATTTATTTCTGTTTTTCCGAATTGATCGATTTTGGTTGCTGAAGTTCAAGCGTCATGAACAGTTGGATCTAAATCAATACGACTAAGCTATAGTTTTTTTGCCCTTTCTAAATGCATCGCTACCAAGAAACGGATGAAAACGTACATTGTTGTATAACAAATAATTCTATAGCCTATGTTGAGGATAAGAATGAGTTTATGCTTAACCCATCTTAGTCTTCTGAAAAAATGTTGTCTGCCTGGATTTTAAAATTCATCGGATTTGCCCAATATTTGGGGAAACAATTAACCGAGTGTCAAACAGCTTGGGTTAGGATTAGAACCCGAGTTACTCACGGCCGCGTTTAGCAGGCAAAAGGTTAAGATTGTTGTACAAACGCTAACCCTCATCAAAATTGATAGTTTTCCTACATGTACAACTTTTACAAATGGCAGTACCTTGTTTTGTTACATGAGATATTAGATAAGTTCACAGAGCACACGTGATATGAAATAGTATAATGAGAGATATATAGCGGGAGGGTTGAGGAGAAGAACGATATAATTTTTCTTTTTTGGAGCACTGGATCTGAGTAACTTTTGACACGTAGAATAAAGATTAAGAGTATAATTATGTCCTTCCCCTGTAACATCCCATTCTCTCAAAGAATAAAAAGACAGAAAATGGAAAATAAATAAAAAATAATGGAATAATATATTGATTAAATTGTTAAATGAATAAGTAGATCCAATCATAAATCAATTTATAAATGAATACTTACACGAGCATATAAGTATTCAAACATTAAAGTTCTTAAAACAAAGTGCACTAACTTAAGCTTCATGTAGACATGTGATCACTACAATCATTCCAATAATCCTGTATGATATATTTTCAAATATCAGACACTAACATACATTTTTGAAAGACAAAGACTTTTTGTTTGCTTGTTTTTGGAATTTAACGTCGCTTTAACAGTATTTCACTCATATCGCGACGTCCAGCTCATTACAGTCTGTACACTATTTCAGGCACAGAGTGCACCCGGGTAGAACCACTGACCTACCGCAAGCCAACTGAAAAATCCGAAGTACCCAGACCGGGATTCGAACCCACAGCAGTGAGGGGTGAGGGATTGGAAGTCAACGACTATAACCACTCGGCCAGGGCGGCCCCCTGACAAATACTTCATTAAATTAAACAGAACTCGGATCTGTTCGTTCTGGAGTAACATGTATACAATGTTTGTTCATAAAATTGCTTTATACTATGTATTTTTATTTAATTTTTTTATTATATTGTGTTGTAAACAGCATACTTGTATCCTACATTTTTTTGTTTTACAAATAAGGAAATAATCATTTCTTATTTTCATTTTCACATGAAATTCAAAATCTTATAGTTCTCTCAACAATTTGCGCTGCATATCTGCATTTATAACATAACTTACGACGCCAGCGTGATATAACGTTATTATTTATTTTGCGATATCCACAGGTCGATAATCACTAGTGATCATGTTTTATAGGAATCTTCCGCCATTGCCATTTTTTTTTTTTTTTTTTTTTTAAGAAAAGTTTTATTAGTCACTTATTCTTCATGGGTCATTTTGACCTAAAACAATTATATGTATTTAATGTAAAAAGTGTATAACAGAATTTGAATAAACTCTGAAACTCTGAATTTATGACGTCACGGTCTATGAAATTCTTAAAAGCGCCTAAATAAACCGGAAACCACGATGACGTCACATCGGCAACATCGTCGTCAGATGACATTGAGATTAGAAATTGTATATAAAATTGAGATGTTTATGTATTCATTTGACGCCTTTACATGTTTTAAGTAGTTACGTTATAAATAGAATCTTGCATTTGTGTTCATGAATTATTGTTATATTAAATACCTCTTTTGAAAACGATAAAAATTGGACAAGTCTCGTTTTTATCAGTTCCAAAATAAAAATCAATTATATAAATTCAATAATTCATGAGCACTCGTGTAAGAACCCTATGTCTGTATTCTCAAAGAAGGTGTCGCTACTAAAAGACATGCCGAAATATTTTATAGTAAAAATAAAACCACACTGACAGGTCTCATACTTACCAGACGTTGCCTTTGGGTTCTCTGTATGTTCTCAATTTGACTGTGGGCATAAATCATATATCTTACGAATAACAAGTATACAAACTAATAACCTCACCTGTTTATATCTACGTTACTCCAAACAATACACTATTTGAAGTATGACCTATGTAGTACAATAATTTCAGCATGTGACGCTGGTAAGTTTGTTTCACCAATGAAAGGAAGCCTTTCAAAAGGCTTGCTGTAGGTCGGATGCTCCCTGTGCCTTTAATAATGTGTAGAGGTCCACGGTGTTCCCTCCACCTGTAATGAACTGAACGTCTCGATTTGACTGAAATACTGTTAGAGCAATGTTAACCAACACCCCCCCCCCCCCCACACACACACACACACATAAACAACGTGCAAAAAAACATCAATAAGAGACTTAGAACTTCACATCACGGCAAATTCATTGATTTTGTTCTATTTTCACAGTGTTTCAATTTTAAGATGAGCAAAATATAAACGTATTTGCATTGAGAGCGTATAGGATCGTTGAATAATAACTTATTACAACTGTGTTAAATTTGTACTTAAATGCTGATTTCTTCCGTGTATCTATATAGATTAGACGTAGGAGTTATGTTATAAACGAATTTACACATATTTGTGGGATTAAACAATTCGATAAGAAAATCACGGGAAACGTGAATTGTTGACAACGCTTTACTGCCATAGAAACAATTAATGATAACAACGTATATATACTGTCTTGCATCATTTTAAAGTTAACATGAAGAAGTCTCATAAAATTGCCTTAGCTAAGTTCTGTTGTGGGGTAGCTCCTTTAAAGTTGAAACGGGACGTTTCATAGGCATATCCTTACAAGAAAGGACCTGTTGCAACTGTAATGATGAAATTAAAGATGAGATGCATGTATTAATGGTTTGCCGTATATACAATATCGAAAGAGAAATACTTTTTAGTAAAAGTATAGGTATCAAAAACATATTTCTCCTACTAAATGATAGTGAAAAGTTAGGTTGTATTTTATCAGATGCTGAAGTTGTCACATATACTTCCAAAACCTATCATGATATCCTTAGCAAAAGGCGTGACGTTTTATACAAATGATACCTTTTTACGCAAGCTTTTTTGTACAAAGTATTTTCAACTGTAGTTTTAACGCATTTTTGTACTATGTTACAACCGTCGTTTTAACTTACACTTTTTACTTTTAAACATATTCTTAGCAGTTTCTATAAATTTCTCTTAACTCTCATAACTCAAAATTGAGTGGTTCTGTACATGTCTTTTATATAATCTTTATTTTTTGTATGTATATATAACATGTATGGAAGTGAGACATAAATAAACTATTGTCTGTCTGTCTGTCATTGTTTAATATTGTATGGTTTCGTTATACATTTATAGTATAGATGTATTAAGCAGATACATTTTTAATAAAGAATAGCAATATACTATATCATAAAGCTGCGGCGTCTGTGTTTATCGTTTATGGCGTGATTTTATATAATGTCATCTGCTTGATTTCGAATTTAGAATACGTATATTACTAAATTACTAATAGCAGAAAACTAATGCATTAGCAAACATGATAAACATCCTTTTTAACGAACTGACTCTATGTTTGTAATTAAAACCACATAACGCATGTTATGTCTTGTCTAAACTTTCGCCTATGTAAACGTTCTCGAAATTGAAA
>JAULCC010222081.1:0-32107 GCA_032358795.1 Nuttallia obscurata | reverse complement strand
GAACTTGGTTGAGATATTATGCCCACCAACATATTCACCAAGTTTGATAAAGACTGGATGAAAACTCTTTGACTTAGCAGAAACCCTGTGGACGCCACCTGCCCACCCGCAGGTCCACCTGCCAACCCGCCCACCAGCCTCACCGCCGCAGGTGTTCCCATAATTCGTCCCGCTTTTCAAACGGGCCTATAAAAATTGGCGAAAGTATTTGTTTTTTAGGAGAAGGGATTGGGGTAGAATTTCATCACCAAACATTGAAGATGTTCTGACTCAAGGCCTTTTCTTTTTCTATTTCAGTTTGCATCTATACTTACCTACAAGGTATGACAGAACTTTATGTTTAGCAAATGACTCTATGTCAGCAAGCCACTGAGGCAGGCTGTCAAATGTGTTCTGGGAACAGCTGTCATACACCAGTATCAATGCATGGGCAGCTCTGTAGTAGCTCTGGGTTATAGATCGGAATTTTTCCTGTCCAGCTGTATCCCAAATCTGTAGCTGTAAGCAAAATGTTTTATATCATGCATTAACAAGTTGAACTAGACCAGTCACTGAATGTGACAAACTCTGTATACTATGTTACTTGACACTGACGCATGAATAATACCTAAATTTAAGAGGACATAACTCTGTCAAGCCTTGATGTATACCGGTATGTGCCAAATTTACAGCTTGCACGTCTACTACTTGTCTTGATTATGTATATTAACTATCATTGCAATCCAATCAAAACTGAAGGAGGAATTTGCACCACAAACTACCTATGTGACGTGACATTAAAAATGCCTAAGTTCAAGGGGACATAATTCTACAACTTTTTAGGGCATATACACCAAAAATATGTCTAGCACATCTACTATTTGTGTTGATGTTATATACCAAGTATTATTGCAATCCGTCAAAAACTGAAGGAGGGGTTTGCGCCACATGGTTCCAATGCTATATCTGGACAGACAGATACAGACCATCCAACAAAATGACTGAAAGGCTATTTCCAGTATACCCTTGATAAGTTTGTTTTGCAGGGGTGTAACTATGAAAATATTTAGTAAAATAAAGTTGACTACAGCTCTGATCTGTCCATAATTGCATTTATTCTTCCAGACATTACCAAAATAATAATTACCATTCACCTGATTATCCAAGAAGGCAAAGTAAATGCAAAATCAAAGGTCCAAGAATCATCATATTAACAATTGGTAGAAAATCTATATATGATGTTACACAATAGTTTTTAAAAATATATAAAATAGAAACATATCGAGACAATAAATGTCCCTTCTGAGAATAAGCACATTTTTTTACTGATTTTTTAAAACCATTAGGAGAAAAATTCTCTTATAAAATACCAGCAAATCCTCTGAAGAATCTTATCCCCAATTAAATTCTAGTCTGTTTAGTTAGTTTGTTTTTTTTTATTAGGAATTTAACATAGCTTTAACAGTATTTCAGTTTATCATGATGTCCATCTCATTACAGGTGGAGAAAGACCCGGAAGGACATCTGTACACTATTTCAAGCACAGAGTTCACCCGGGTAGAACTACCAACCTACCACAAGCCAGCCATCTAGTTTGTATGGAAGAAAACAATTTTCACAATTTAAGTAGTGTACATTAAATGAATACCTTTATTTTCTCTCCCTCAATTTCAACTGTCTTTATCATAAAATCAACACCAATCGTGGCTGCTTGTCCTGGTGGAAATAAACCCTGCAACGCAATCAATAAAATAGTAAACAATTATTGTTCACATTCAAACTTCGTAGTATGCATTAAGTTTGTAAGTATCAAAATAATAAGTTTCAATTCTTTGGTTCCTAGTATATCCATAATTTGTTAAGAATGTGCAAAAATGAAAAAAAATCATTTTCTTCAATACAGATGTGATTTTTTCTTAAAAATAAAATAGCTGATAATGATACAAAAGAGAACATAAAATGAATATGTAACTAGGAATGTTCAACATTCTTGAGATCAGTTGGTTAAAGAGTGAAACAGACATCTATGGGATCATCCAGGGCCCCAAATAACATGTGTATTCTAAAATCCTAATTTCTTCACCAAACCCTACAGAGTTACACCTCACTAGAATCATCTTTTAAAAACGATTCTCATGAGTGGAAACTAAATAAGGTTTGTTGAAGAAATCTAGTATTTTCTGTCAAAAATGTATCATTTTACGTATGCTTATCTGGAGCCCTGTGGGTCATCGACCCAAATTTAGTAATTTACTACCTGCTACCCAGATTATATATCAATTTCTTAATAATTTCTAATTATCAGACTTAATATTGCTTTATAATGATAAAAACATGAGCAGTGAGCTCCATGGAACATAGTCAGCACATTTCTACCCTTTACATGTTCAATTAAATAAATTAACATTAATCAACAAATGTAAATACTGACACAATTATTAGTACTTATTTGTTCAGAGCACATGACAACCATATTAAACAAAACACGAGAGTGAGTATATTAAATTGTGTATTAGGACACATCAGCAAACAAACTAGCTATATATTATGTATATACTGGTAGGCACTAAATATCCAAGTCTTCAGATGCCTAAGTGGGGATCTAAAACCTTCATTTGAAAGAGTATTTAGAATCATGATATTTTTTCCCATTTTTGTAAGACAACAGGTGAACTTTATAAGTATTCTCTTTAAAATGTACCATTTAATAAGGAAATTGTTACTTAATATTACCTGAAAGTGACCTTTGTTTAATGATTTAAAATTGCAATATTATTATTGGTCATATGTTTTAGAAATACTGCATGACATGTACAGTTGTTATAAAAAAATAACAAAAGGAAAACTGTGATTGTGTTTTTGCTCTTCAACAGTTATTCAATTATTCAATTCTCAGATATTGTATTCATTTTTAAAAACTGATATTTCATAATTTGTTGTTTTGGAAGAAATGTTATCTTTGATAAACAAAATATGATATACTGAATGGTAAGGAAAGTAAAACAAAAACTGAATTGGGAGACAGTCATGATTTTTGTTTCATTAACTTAACAACTAAAACCACTAAATCTGTTCAGTTGTTAGTAAAATTACAAGAAACAACTCCTTTTGATTACACCCATAATAGAAGATAATAATTAGATAATGAAGAAAAAATCTAAAAAGGTGACAGCTTAAAATGACAGAAACTTTGTCCTTGCCAATAAAATGTAAAATGCAACAAAAGCTTGATATTTGGTAAATATTTACCTGTGTAAACCTTCTCACCAAACAGGTCTTTCCTACACCAGCATCCCCAATAAGAACCACTTTGAATAAATACTTGTAATCTTCCATCTTTGATCTGTACTGCCACACATCTCTGCAATAAGACATATTTTATAAAGATACTTAGACGTTTTCTTTACTTCCTTCCATCTAATGAGTTACTCCCTTACCTACCTGGCAGACAAAATTTACTAAAACAGAACTACTGTGGCTCTGCCAAAAAACAAAATCTTCAATAGGAGTATGCTAACTCTTGCATTTCACAAATTATTTGAGTAGGGGCAATGCAATGAGTAGGTTGAGCCACTGCAAACCAGCAATTTCTTACTGTTTCAGTGCCTGAAAAGAAGCAACTGCATAAATGCTGCAGTGGTTAAATAGATGCCACTGCATAAATGCTGCAATGTCTGAAAAGAAACAACTGTGTAAATGCTATAGTGCCTGAATAGAAGCCACTGCATTTATGCTACAGTGCCTGAATAGAAGCCACTGCATAAAGCTGCAATGTCTGAATACAGAAACCAATGCGTTTATACTAGTATTTAACAAGAAGCCACTGCATTAATGCTTCAGTGCCTGAAAAGAAGCTACTGCATAAATGCTGCAATGTCTAAATACAAGTCACTGCATAAATGCTTCAGTGTCTGTATAGAAGTCACTGCATAAATAGTGCAGTGCCAAAATAGATATAAGCCACTGCAAAAATGCTGAGTGCCTAAACAGAAGCCACTGCATAAATACTGCAGAGCCTAAAAAGAAACCATTCTAAAAATGCTGCAGTGCCTAAATAGATGCAACTGCATTAATGCTTATGACAGTGCCTAAATAAAAGCCACTGCATAAATGCTACAGTGCCTAAAAAGAAGTCACTCCATAAATGCTGCAATGTCTTAATAGAATCCACTGCATTAATGCTGCAATGTCTGAAAAAAAATGTGTAAATGCTATAGTGCCTGAATAGAAGCCACTTCATTTATGCTACAGTGCCTGAATAGAAGCCACTGCATAAAAGCTGCAATGTATGAATATAGAAACCACTGCGTTTATGCTAGTGTTTAACTAAATGCTACAGTGTCTAAATAGAAGCCACTGCATTAATGCTGCAAAGTCTGAAAAAAAAAACTGTGTAAATGCTATAGTGCCTGAATAGAAGCCACTGTATAAATGCTATAGTGTCTTAATAGAAGTCAATGCATAAATAGTGCAGTGCCAAAATACATATAAGCCACTGCATAAATGCTGCAGTGCATAAAAAGAAGTCACTGCATAAATGCTGCAATGTCTAAATAGAAGCCATTGCATAAATGCTATAGTGTCTTAATAGAAGCCACTGCATTTATGCTGCAATGTCTGAATAGAAGCCACTTCATAAATACTACAGTGCCTATACAGAAGTCACTGCATAAATGCTGCAATGTCTGAATAGAAGCCACAGCATTATTGCTCCAGTGTCCGAATAGATGACATAGCATAAATGGTACAGTGCATGAATAGAAGTCACTGCAAAATTACTACAGTGCCTAAATAGAAGTCACTGAATAAATGCTACAATGTCTGAATAGAAGCCACTGCATAGATGTTGCAGTGCCTTAATAGAAGCCAATGCATAAATGCTGCAGTGCTTATATAGAAGCCAATGCAAAAATGATACAGTGCCTGAATTGAAGTTTCTGCAAAAATGCTACAGTGCCTGAATTGAAGCCACTCCATAATTACTTCAGCGCCTAAATACAAGCAACTGCATAAAGGCTGCAATGTCTGAATAGAAGCCACTACTTAAATATACCGGTGTCTGAATAGAAGCAACTGCATAAATGCTACAATGTCTGAATAATAGTCACTGTATAAATACTGCCTTGCCTAAATCTGAGTGAAGCTTACAAAGAAAACAGGGAAATTCGACATTCTGACCTAAACTCTAAAAAAAACTGGCAAGAAACATTCTTATTTAATTAAATTTCACATCATATATAAATCTAAATAAAACTTTATTTCATGACTTGGGAATCACACATGTCAAATTGTAACTTTTTATATCACAGAGGTAAAGCAGAAAAGATCAAGCATGCCCAACATTGAGCAACTCACACTTGGTGCAATATTTCAAATGAACCAATTGTATGCAATTGCTACATACATTGGCCCAAGTTTTAATTTAACCTACCACTAATGTATATTATAAGGACATTACCAATATAGGGTATTTGGGTCAACTTTGCCTGAAACCAACTCTGCTCTGGATCAACTTGAAATGATTTTAATATTAAAGTGAAAATGATTTTCGTCAGTGGTATAATAGATTATTGCGTTTGTTTGGGAAAATATATTTAATATTAAAATATATTTAAGGCAGATAGCGACATACTTGTGTGTTAAATGACAATCAAATAACAGGAGAGATAAAAAATGTATGTCTGTGTCTGTGTCTTTATTGTTTATATTTGTGTGTGTGCAGGTTCTCGATCTTCAGCCATGCAAAAACCAAATTCTTCAAAACTGGTAGTAATAGCTTTCCCTCTTTGGTGCTCAGGTTTTAGGGTTAGCATTACACTTGCTTTGTTGGTGTCAGGATAAACTTCAACTGTGACCAACCAAGGTTCAGCCCCAATGTGTATCAGTGCTGTACACAAAGATTTGACCAAAAATAATTTAAAGCAAGGCTCATTTTAGTAGCCATATCCTTAATATGATCAAGCTTCTAGCTCTGTTTAGCTAAATGTGCAGCTTGTGATCTCCAGCTGCTCAAGGGTCTCATGTGGTTCCCTCTTGATTCTAACATACAAGCAGTTTACTTGATGGATATAGTATCAACAACTTCTTTATTATTTAACCCTGTTAGTGTCCTTTTGGAAATGCTTTAGTCATATAGCACAGGTACACATGGGGGCTGAACCCCGGACGGTCACATTATCCTGACACTGACAAACCAGTCGTAATGCTAACCATAAATCCTGAGCGTCAAGGAGGGAATTCATAACTACCATTTTTCAAGTCTTTGGTATGACTCGGCCAGGGATCGAACCCACGGCCTCCCGCACAGAAAGCGGACGCTCTACCACTTGAGCTAACTGGGCGGTATTCTGACCTGGTTACATTAGTATCCAACATTGTACAAGCATATATTTCATATGTGGGACCCTCGTCCAGATATGGTACCCTTCAGTAATGGTACACTAAGGCAGAACTTTGTATGCTTCATCCTACAGCCCTTCCTTTTAAATACTGAACAGTGCTCTCAAAGAGCATATGTAGCAAATTATTCACCAATATTCTTAATAACGCATGTGCTCATTTTAACATTACTTTGGTTTCAATTCATTATCTTTTATGTGTGTTATTGTTTTTTTTCTTCCTAACTTGGTCCTACTAGTGTACATGCGTAGATGAGTTTTAAAAATCTACATCTACATTTTACTCCAAAACAATCAGTGATGATTATGATGGGGAGGTGCAAGTCTGGGAAACAGTGTTAATAAGAAAATACATAGAGGATCTTACAAGAGTGATTATTCAATATCATATTTATGAAACGAGTTGACTAGAAACATATGACTCGAGCCTTGGCGAGTGTCATATGATTTTAGTCAACGAGTTTCATAAAAAATGATATTGAACAAACACGAATATAAGATTCTATTTATCACATATAGAAGAAGTTTAATAAAATTGCACAAATATGCACACTTAGTGTGTTTTATCATTCAGTTTCAATTTATATTTATGTAACTAGTTACATATGATATTTATGTCACTGCTTTATGTCACTCCCAGAAGCCAATTTATGTGATAAAGAGTGTTATGTGCAACAGTTTAAAGATAAAAATATATAGGATGCATCAGTTAACAAGAGGACCATGATGGTCCTGCAATCGCTCACCTGAGTATCTCCATATGAGGAAACTGGCTCCACCCCCTGGTGGCCATGTTTTTTTTAACTGATCCAAATAATTTGAACAAATTTTGTAGTGGATCATTAAAGGAACATTTACATCACACAATTTTCAAATCTGGCCACTACATTTTGAGAAGAAGGTGTTTAAAGCTTTTCCAGTCTGTTGCCATGGCAACCAGAGTTATACATGGAATCAAATTCTTAGAACATTTTGAGGTCGACCCATGGATCATTTCTATTAAATTAATTTGAAATTTAACCAGTAGTTTAAGAGAAGAAGATTGTCAAAGTTTCCTATATAGCTATACAAGGAAAACTGGCCCCGCCAAGGCGGCCATGTTTTCTACATATCAATATTCTTAGAACAATTTTGGTAGAAGTCCACCCAAGAAACAATTCTGTGAAATAATATTGAAATCGGACAAGCAGTTTTTGAGAAGAAGATTGTCAAAGAATTTTATAAAGCCCCGCACCTGGAAGCCATGTTTTTTTGACATATCATTATTCTTTGAACCATTTTGGTAGAGGTCCACCCAAGGATCTTTTCTGTGAAATAATTTTAAAATTGGATCAGCAGTTTTTGAGAAGATTTTCAAAGTTTCCTATTTAGCTATATAAGGAAAACTGGCCCCGCCCCTGGCGGCCATGTCTTTTGACATATCATTATTCTTTGAACAATTTTGGTAGAGGTCCACCAAAGGGTCACTTCTGTGAAATTATGTTGAAATCGAATCAGCAGTTTTTGAGTAGAAAATTGTTAAAGTTTTTCATGGAATGGAATTCTTTTTTGTACAATTTTGAAAGGAATATCCCAGCCAAGTTTCATCAACTTCCATTCAGTGGTTTCAGAGGAGATGTTGTTTAAACAAATTGTGGACATACGACGTACGACGGACGGCCCACCCATCACAATACCTCCCCTGAGCCTTTGGATCAAGTGAGCTAATAAAAACAAAGTATTGCTGGATTAGAGGTTAAACGTCGCCAGCCTCTCTTTAAAGATACTGAGGCTGGGACTCATCTGGACATAACCTGGTAGACCATTTCAGTATCTAATGGTCCTTGGGAAGTACCATAAGAGTTGAGATGAAACTGGGTTCGAGACTGGGGTATGTTAAAGTTATAGGCCCTTCTTTGTTCGAGAGTTTTCCAATGGAGGTCAGTTAGCATTTTTGATACGCTGGTGAGGTCGTAATCATTGCACACATATCTTGCTGCAGCTTTCAATTTTTCGGGCTAGGTGTTTCTGCCAAGGATGCCAAACAATAGAGCAGTATTCCAGCTGTGGTCTTACATAGGTGGTATAAGCTGTTTCTTTAACCTTGATGTTTTTGGTTTTGACATTTCTTTTTATGAATCTGAGTGAATTATTTGCTTTTGAAGTGATGTTGTTTATATGATTTGACCAGTTTAGATCTTAAAATATTGTGATTCCTAGGTACTTGGCACTGTCAGTTGTTTCTAAGACAGTCTTGTGTAGTGTATATTAGTAGATGATGGGCTTTCTTTTATGGGTAATTCTTATGACTTCACATTTATCAGGGTTTAATTCCGTTGCCCAATCTCGTTCCCATCCCTCAAGAAGGTAACGATCATTTTGCAGTTTTGGGCGTCTGTCTGGGAACATATAGTGAGGTAAACAATGGTGTAGTCAGCAAACAGACAGGCTTTACATTTCATGCATTCAGGTAAGTCGTTTATGTAGGTCAGAAATAAACAAGGACCAAGGACTGAGCCCTGTGGGACATCGGACATCACAGGGAGCTCACTAGAGAGGTGACCTTCAACCGCTACTCTCTGGGAACGGTTATGTAGAAATGACCTAATCCAATGTGTGATTTCTGGGTTGGCACCTAAATTATTTAGTTTATGGCATAGTTTATGGGGATCAACTTTGTCAAAGGCTTTGGAAAAATCCATAACTATCACATCAGTCTGTTCACCATGTTCGAGATTGTCGAACACTTCTTTGGTGAAGCCGACAAGTTACGTCTGACAGCTGCGTTTTGACCTAAACCCATGTTGGAAGGGGCCAAGAATTTCATGCATATCATAGAAGTTCATTAAGCTGGAGACTATGATGTGTTCCATGAGCTTAGATGCAATACAGGTTAATGAGATTGGCATGTAGTTGCTAGCCTTTGACTTTGGGCCTGTAGTTGCTAGCCTTTGACTTGGGTCCTTTCTTAAAGACTGGTGCCACTGTAGCTTTTTTCCAGTCAAGCGGGACAATACCAGTGCGGAGAGAGAACCTAAAGATTTAACAAAGAATGGGAGCCACCTCAGTGTGTAGTTCTTTTAAGACACCAGGCGAGATCTGATCTGGGCCACTAGCCTTACATGGACAGAGACCACTCAGGAGTTTATCAACGCCCTCAACTGTGATGTAGATATCGGGCATGTGATGGGTCGGGGGATTAACCATATTTGAAAAGATCTGTTTCAAACTTAGAGGTTGGGGACGTGAGAATAGACTCAAACTGCTGGTTCAGGATATTTTCCTTATCAATGGGGTTGGTATGAGTAATGCCTTCAGATTTAAGAGGGGAGACTCCACAGTTTTCAGATTTATTATGCATAATAAAACTGTAGAATTTTTTGTTTCAACCTGGCTGGGAGTGGCCTTCAAAAATGACTGACTCCAAGTATGTCCAATAGGAGATGCAGATCTGATTTTGTATGGTAGATTTAAGAGCTTTGAAATGGGACAGACTACCTTAGGATTCGCATTACTTTTGTTTTTAATTTTAGGGTAGAGTTTGTCTCGTTGTCTGATCATGTGGGTAATTTGGGGAGATATCCATGGTAGATCCTGCCTCAACTTAGTGACTTTTTCTTGGATGTGACTAGTGCATAATTGATTGAGTTTGTCTTTAAATGCATTCCAGGCTTGGTCTGGGTCAGGGAGCTGTTCTGATTTGAAATTTTTACCAAACTCACTTAGATCTTTCTTTATCTGAGTCCAGTTAGCTCGATTGTAACAGAGGAGTTTACTTTTTGTTTGGAGCGGGCAACTTCTTCTTATATGAATCTCTTGGAAAGCTATATCATGGTCTGAATTAGCCAAACTTGGTAGCGTCTTTAGGACATGAAAATAGCCCGATGTTAATAAACATAACAATTTGTCGTAGTCTATATTCAAACATTTTCAACTTACAAGCAAGCCGCAGGATAACAGATGGGTGCCTTAAGTAAAAATGTCAATGCTTATGATATGCTGAGATATTTCCAGTATTTCAAGATCCCAGTTTTGGATTTTGGATGAAGCTATGTTGATACATCAGTCAGTGTACTCGCTCCTCATATTTCTGCGGTACCCATATTTCCACGGTAGTCCAAATTTCCACTGTAAACAAATCACCGCGCCACCTACTTTACCCCTGATGTCACCTACTTCCGCTTCAGCTTGGCAGTGAACTCGGTACACAATCAAATTCGCGGACTTTGCACTTAAGAGTGCCCATGCATTAAAACCCATAAAAAAAAATTTGAAATAGTCAATTACATGGGTGCAGTTGAAACAGCAGATTAAATCCAATTTTGCATTGGTGACAAACCGATACAAGTAAATGGCGGGAAAAGTGTAATTATAACGATAGTGCAGTAAGCACACACAAACGAGTGTATTTCTTATGTCAGCGCAGTTTTTACAAATACCGCGGAAATATGAGAAGCAATCTTTAAATATGGCGTCAGTAGGGACTTGATTATCGGTAACAATTTCGTTTGGAATACAGACATGAAACAGGTTATTGGTAGCTGGTTATCCTTCAGAAGAAATTAAAGAAGGCAAGATTGTTTGATTTTTTAAGATAAGTGATTTTAAGCTTTTATAGTTTTTACTTTAATGACAAGTACCGCGGGAATACGAGGCGCCAGTATACATGCAGAATGTGCAGTAGGTCAAACTAAAATGTGTATAAGAAAACATCGTTGTTTACAAGAAAAGTGTGCTGCTAATCTCAAACAACGTTAAGAAACGTCTTACATCTATGTTCCTCTGCAATCCTATTGACTTCGTTGTATTTTACAGAATACAGTTGAATGGAATCTATACTGTTTTCCTTTTTGTCTCTGAATAAGCAGACAGCTAACCGGATGTATGTGTTTTACTGGTTTCCTGCTTGTTTTCTTATAGAATGCTGCTGGTGTCCTGCTGAGATTTTTATAAAGTAATAAAAATTTTCATTGGTCAAAATACCATTACCCAATCAGAACCTTTATAACAACGTTGAATCTACGTCATCGTCGCCATTTACAAGTCGCAAATTTATCATAGAAAATGTAACAAATTTATAGGAAATAATGTCTTAAAACATGAAAAAAAGAACTGTTTTATAGTGAACCGAGCTACGATCGAGTTGGACAGAAAGATGGCGTTGGTGGAGGAGGTGGTACAGGAATACAAGACGTCCCTTTCTGACCTGAATGTCAACAGCAAACCGTTGATCAACATGTTGACGATGTTGGCCGACGACAATGAACAACATGCACCACATATTGTCAAAGTTATCGAAGATCACTTAACTAAGGTTTTATTTTCATATTTTATACTCTCATCAAAAATATTTTACCTTTATACAGTTTCTTAAAATCTGTTCTAATTCATGACCAAATGTCACGTGGCTTCTCATGTGAATCCATATGGAGGCACCAAGCGGGGAAGACAGCAGTACAGCGCATACATACGGAAACTTAATGATATATCTCTTTCTTAATATGTTCCATTGTTGTTTAAAACATACAATTTTGTTAAATGAATTAAAGATTCACAGTGTGACATTGTTTCTTGTTCTGTCGTTGTCACTGAAGTCTGAACTCGATGGATCAGCTTATCCCGTTGAAAGCGAACATCTACCTAGTAGATTGGTTGATGTGCAGGTTATTTCATGAAGTACTGAAAGTATTGTCATTTCATAGTCCTATTTTGCATTCAGACTTATTAAATATATGAATCATTTGTCCATTACACTTCCATTTATGGGCAAGTATATAAGAAAATATATCTGAATGACAAATTGTTTGTTCTTAGAATTAGTTGGAAAAATCTTTTATTTATCTCTTGAATAACAATGAATATTTTTATCCATTAATTGTGGAAAGATTTAAAGTTTTTAACCTATTTATAGCGGTCATTCTTTAACATATGATAGATCATACTTGATGAGAGAGTTCCTGTTTCCATTTGACGAGATATCTTGCAGAATTTACTTACTAGGGATTTGAAATTAATCTTACAAATCCAGTGACTATTTTATTTTTACCTCTTAATCATTTTTCAGTTGTAATATTGAAATAATTTAAGCATTTTATCATAATCATACAAATAAAAAAAAAATTGGTTAATTTGTCAAACCTGGTATGCCCTGATAATCTTTTTACACAAATTTGATAATAGAAATTATACTATATGAAGAAAATTTTAGTCATACAAGTGCAATACTTTCATTAACTCATGAAATATAATGTGTAAACTGATACCAAAAACTGTTGAGCTGGTTTTTTACTTTTAAAGAATTTGAAAAAGCATACTTTTCTAATAGGATATATTTACATTATTTGGCTAGCAAAATTCCAAACAAACTGATGAAATGGTACATGCAGTTGTTTACTAGTCTGTGTTTTGCAATACAACATATTGAATTTAATGCTGGCTCACAGTGGAACTCTTTTAACTTGTAGCATTCATAGCATCAGGAAGAAAAAATATATATGAAAATGAACATGTACACATGAAGCTAGTGACAAGTGCTAAAAGCAATGATGCATATTCAAAGCATAGACATGCTGACATAGTTTGAAAGCAGCAATAACGGTTACCTGTTTTTGGTGTAGATACAGTTCAGTGTCATTAACTTGAAATTCAGAGGAAAAGATAGTATGCAAAAGATTGTAAGAACCCAAAACGATCTACAGTGTTAAGATAGAAAGCAATTTATAAATTTTAGAATAAATGAATTTTTACAGCAGATTTTAATTATTGGCATATACATTTGCTGCTGTGGGTTCTCATAAGCTAGCAAATTTTGAGATAATGAGATTTAACTGTATAATGCTCCAAATAACACAACAGCTGCTATTCATTGTATGAGCAACAGCAAATGTCTTGACCTAAATGGTGGTTTATGGTGGAATGGTTATGGTTAAATGGTGAAAGATTCATTGAAAGTAAATGAGGAGAATAGTTTATTAACAACCTTTATATAATGATGGTTTGCTAATTCTGAAGTATTGAAAGTGTCCTGCACATTACTGCAGACACCTGCTGTGTGGATGATAGCAAGAGCAGAGAAAGTAAATAGAGATACCTGTTAGATGTTGCAAGCGATTGCATACATAAATGTAGCTGATGTGATGAAAATAATATATAGTAGGTGCTTGCCTACACAGTGATTGAGTTTGCTGTGATGTATGGAATGCATTAATTAGTTTACCCACACTAAATTATTGACATTTAGAGAAAAATGCTACATATTCAATTCAGAAAATTCATAATGAAACAAATGTGCCATATAGTTGATTCCTTTGCGGTTGGCTATTAACATGCATCTGTTCACAGTTAGCACAGATAGTAGAAGTGTACAAATAAATTGAAAAAGTTTTGTCGACTGCATATGTATAGCTGTTGGATTTTTTTTAAAGAAAATTTGTTGCCAATGGCAATCAAACTGATAGTAAAAGAAGATCTTTTACTTTATGGACAAGTCGAAATCTCAAGTTGTTTTGAAGAATATTACTGGATTGAAGAAGAATATAGTCCAAAATACGTATTCAAGGATTTACCATGCATGTATTCCAGATCAGTTTTACTGACAAAAATTGGTTATCACTTTTTGTATACCAATAGCATTACAGTGGACTGTCACAATTTCAATCTGAAGTCAGTATTGTTTGCATCAGTGTTCTGTAAGTGTAAGTATATTGGTAAGTATAGCATTCAGGGTGAGCAACAGAATGATTTGTCTATCTGAGGTAGACTAGTAGTTAACTACATCAAGTTTTTTTTATGAACCATTTTATTCAAGCACAAGTATTGTCAGACTCTCTCATCTATGCAGTGGTGCATTGTATGGATCTGTGAATTGATGAATCAACTGTAGGATCTTTTTTATTCATTCAAAAACAATATGCTATATCAATTTGGGATTTTTGTTGCAAAGTAACTTTAGATTTGTATGTCAATTTCCGTTTGTCGATACAATCAAATTTCTAAATTTTTCTATCCATGGGCCATATTTCAGTAGCATCTTAAGATCAAAACATTGTATGTCCATTTTTCTTTCTTAAATCCACCCAATTCTTACCTTAATAGTAAGTTATGTTTAAGAAATTTCTTACATAAATTGTTTTAGCTAAGAAAATCTTATTGTAAAAGGAAAGTCATTTTTTTTACCTAAAATTTTTTTTTTAAGATTTTCTTAATCTTACAACAAATCTATGCTACTGGAATACAGCCCAAGGTTGTAAACTTTTCTTTGAAGTCTTAAAGTAGGTCATATATGGATTTTTTTCTTATGAAAGTTGAATGATACTTTATGTTCAAGTTTATGTATCATGTTGAATTTTAACTAATTTCAGAAGCAGTTTAATGGAGATGGAATTGTGTATGGGAACATTGGGTCAACTGGTTGCCATGGTTGCATGAACGCACAAGACAGCAACAGACGTGTATATTTTCATGTGTTTAATTTTCAATTTCTGCTTCAGTGTCGGCCCGAGAAAATGTTACCTGTTCTCTACTTGATTGATTCCATTATGAAGAACCTTGAAAAGTCCAGTTACAAATCATTATTTTCCAAGAATATTGTACATACGTTCACAAGCGTTTTTGAGAAGGTTCGGCTAAGTATTATTTTCAGTTGGACTTTGGAAATATTAAACTCTCTATTAAATACTCTATCATAAATGCTATTACTATTAAGCTATATTTACTACTGTTTTTTTTTATAAATCTTAATATGAATGTAAATATGGTTTTTATTACCTTAATCTGAGAACTGAAAATGTTGTTTGCACTGATTTTGGTTATAGAAATTTCGTTTATTTATGTTAACTTATTTTAAAATGATACAGAAGTTTGTTCTGGCACCTACAGGAATGAGGATATTTTTAGCTCTGAATACAAATCTGGTTGTGCTATGCTCTTTATCATGGCAGTTAACTTCTGGACTGTTGGTTTGGTTTCCCTGCAAACAAGCTGTAGGAATAGCCATAGTAACTTGTATTATGGATGTTGCATTGCCTATTTAATAAACATGCAAATGAAGTTTTGGAAGTGTATTTATGTAGATGTCAATTTTACCTTAGCCTGGGGTTTTTTCCTGCAGATTATTTTCTCTTTTTAACAGACTAGAATACTCTCTAATGGCTGGGCATATATTTTCACCAAGATTAAGATTAAAATCGTGTCGACTTATGATCCAACTTAAAAGGACAAATGTTACTGAAAATTGCATTACTGAAAGGGTCTATAGACTTTGAAATGAATTTAAATTTATTATAAGAAAATGTTGAGCAGAATAAAAAGAATGTCTATTTTCATGGCTGACATATAAGAACAAATCGATCATCTTCAGTGATAGCTCTATGAATCTTCGATTACATTTATTGTACATTCAGATGTATGTCTGTATAAAGTCTTTTGCTGTGGAATATTTTATTTTTTTGTTAATGCTATAAAACTATATTGGAGACTAAATAAGGTCAAAACGTGGCATCTTATTTGCAGACCAAGGTATTCGTAAGAAAACTGTTGAGAATGGTTATTAAGCAATGGACATGTGATATTTTATGCAAAAATATCTGATCAAGAATTGGTTGCAATAAAGATATTTATAGCATGACTGGCATAAGATTTGCCATAAAAAATTTACAATGACAAAAAACACTTTCATGGTTTACTAGGTCAAATTTAAGGACAAATTTTGGTTGAAAAATTCACACACACAAATTTGTTTACAACGATGTTGACAACAGAAAATCCACTGTGACAATGAATTGTTGTATTTTCAGAAGCTTAAGATTTTCTTCTTTGGTGTTTATTTACTTCTCTATAATCAATTATTATACACTCTGAAAAGTTTGCCATTATAAGAATGATAAATCTGACCTTATTGTGATCCGTATCAACCCTATTTTCAAGAAATTGTCAGAAAACTCGGTTTGTAACAAGAATTATTCCTTTCTTGTATGTTAATGTGTATTGTTGATCTTGCCTAAGGTTTTAAAAATATAGCTTAATTTATTTCTGTTGTTTGTTTAATATTTGTTCAAACTAAGAAAATTTTTGTCAATGAATTATGATCACCAACATTTATGTAATACCATTATGCTTGCAGTGAATTTTTAGTCTTTGGTTTCTTCTATGTATGTTTTTTAAGGAACATGAAATAATAGTTTGTTGTTTTCTTTACACTGGAATATGTATTAAGATTGATTCCCCTTTCCTTCTGCAAGTAAAATTTTTGTATTTTGAAACAAAATCAGACTGAAGGAGCTGTCCAATGTCTTCAAATATTTTTATCAGTTACAAGGCAACTGTTGCTAAAATATATTTCTTCTGTGAAAGCTTAACTTAAAGGTATTGTCCCCACTGTCCATACTCTAAATTTCACTGTTTTCTCATTTGCTTGTTGCCTTTTGATTGACTTGATGTTATTGAAATTCGTCATATTTAAACACAAGAGAAAAATTGAGGTTTTAAGCATTTGTTGTGCCCTAAGTATTGTACTAAACTCTCTAGTTCAGTAAACGACATTAAATTGAAATCAATCATAGTTTACTTATTGTTTGTGATGTACTGTACCTTTTGTAAAAATAAAACAAGATTATGCAAGTTGGATTAAATTAGATTTATTTGATGATTACCATTATTGCTATTATTATGAATGAGTTTTATATCAACCAGAATAAATCCTGCTACACCAGTGTGTGCTACCAATGGCTTAGAAGAAATAATCCCACACTACAAGAGTATTGTCTTATCATCACTGATCTATACAAGGACCGTTATTGAATGGTACTCTACAATATTCTCAAGAAGGAATTCATCTGCGACCTTTTTCCAGAAGTGTAATAGTATAAGCAGGTATTGAGCTGGTATGCAGGAAAAAACACGTTCCAGGTGCCTTTACATTAGAGAGGGTTACAAACTTATGGCCTCATCGAAGTTGGACCATTGCTCAGTGGACATTTTCTAGAGATTCTTTATAAAGAGCTATATTGAGCTGATTCTTCTGCCATATTGATGATCTTGAACCTGACTTCAGCGTTTGAACTTGGACTTTTTCTATCCTGCAACCTGTGCAGCATGTTGTTGTGCCATATGACTGAAATATCACCCAGTAACAATTAATTACACATCAAAGAAAGGATTCATTGTGATGACAGAGTCCTCCTCCTACTTGGTCTCAGGGTTTCTATGGAATTGCCTCATATAAAAGTTGTTCCTATGCAGTAGATACATTGATTCTAGTCAGTAAAGTCAAATACAATAGTCATGCATGTCGTTAACTTTAAATGTCCAAAAGTGTATTAAAGTTGCAAAGTATGAGAACGATGCATGTGAAGTGTTCGTTAAACTGTAAAAGAGGATTTATTTTATAATAATATGTTCAGAGCAAACGTAGCAAATATGTTTCAAAAGGTTCTGTCAAGTCTCAATTCATTGAGAATTCTTCAAAGTTCATTTATGTATTTGTTCAGTTGTATCACATTAATTGACATATTTCATGATATTGCCACTTACAGCTGGCAGGGTAAAACTGTTAGCATAGAAAAGTAAATAATGATGGTTTATGGAAAATTTCTGATAGAAAAATGAAAGGAATTCTGTAATGATAGACTTGGGAAAGCATCAAATGTCTGATGTCTTAATTTTCCATATATGTTAAGGCCATACAGTGGCCAGATATGAATTTTAAAATTGTTGACAACATAGTTTATTTAAAAGAATAACTGTCAGTTAAATACTTCAGCAAAATCCACCTTACATTGCCCTAATTTGATACGAGGTTTCTGGTAAAAATATATAGTTTCAAAGGTTGATGCAGTTTTACAAGAGATTTGACCTGTATAACATCACAAATACTTGTTGAAGCTTGTCCATAGTTTACCTACAGATTTCAAAGATAACTGAAGTCATTTCATTCTCATCTGTGTAATTTTTATGCAAAGTTGAAATCTCCAAGTTTGCATAAAAAGTGCACAGAAGAGAATGAAATGATTTCAGTAATATTGAAATCTAAGTAAAATGTGGACCAGCTCTAACAATTTTTTGTAATGTTAAAGTTCATTCACATTCAAATGTAATAAAATTTGCATTTCAATTTGTTGTCCCATTTAAGACTTTAATCACTGTACAGTTGGGTTCTACCGCCAGGGGCCATATTTCAGAGACATCCTAAGATTTTCCTTGAGATAAAAAAGGAAATCTTGTAATTATTTTTGTAGCCAATAATGTGATTTTCATAAACTGTAAGTGGTATTCCAGTAGCAGCTTAAAATCTTTTACAATCTTTTCTGAAACAATCTTAAAAGAAAATGAAGAATTTTTGTAATTTTAAGGTCAGAATTGGCTGGGTTAATAAAAACTGGTTTGTTTTTTATCACTAGATGCTACTGAAATGCAACCAATAGTTTTTAAAAATGAATTATAACTAAAGACACTGGTATGCAGTGTTCCTTTCCTGGACATTGTATGACTATCTTTTTATTGTTATCTTTTTATTAGCTCACCTGAGCCAGAGGCTCATGGTGAGTAATTGTGACCAGCATTTTTACGTCATCCGTCCATCAGAATTTGCTTCTAAAGACATCTCTTCCTAAACTGCTCAACCAATTTCAATAAAACTTTACAGTAATGTTTCTTAGTAGGTCCCCTGTCAAAGTTCAAAATTCCATGCAGAACTCTGGTTGCTATAGCAACAGAAAAACTTTTAAAGATCTCCAAAACTGGTGGCCAGAATTGAAATCTATTTGGCATAAATGTTCCTTGGGTGACCCTCTACAATAATTGTTCAAATTATTTCAATCAGTAAAAACACGTGGCCGCCATGAGGGCACAGTCAGTTTTCCTTATATGTATAGCCAGATTAAAAAACAATTTGTCATAAATGTTCCTTGGATGACTCTTCAAAGATTGTTCAAATTATTTTGATCAGTAAAAAGACATGGCTGCCAGGGGGCACAGAGTCAGTTTTCCTTAAATGTATATAGTGAAAACTTCAATAATTTTCATCTGCAAAATAACAGATTTGAAAATAATTTGACATAAATGTTCTTTTGGTGACTTCGTTTATCTTCTCCCTGGAAACAATAAATGCTAGAGGTAATATACTAGTGCTAAAACATTTATAGGGGAAAACCTTTCTCTGTTGTTTATTAAAAATTGGCCAGCCCATCTTCAGGTGAGTCCATCATGGTCCTTTTGTTGAGCTAAATAAGGAAAATATACGAAACACGGTGTTGGGAATTACTTGCGGTTGTCATAAGATGAAACAAACAGTCGTTTACAATGAAACCGCCAATACTGAAAAAAGGTTTTTACTATCAATTATGTATGATTAAATATGGAAATAACAAAGATTGTCAAAAGTTGAATATTTGAAGTCTTAATTTTATGTGCTGCTGAGGCATCCATACATGGTGATTTCTATGCTTGAAAACCTATATGTGGCCCTTTTGCAAGGAAGAAGGAAGTAAATAAGAAACACTTTGTACGTCAAGTAAAATTAAAATTGATCATGGCTTGATGATTTCTAATTCATTATCAGATTTGGAAATACTTCTTATAAAAACAGTCATCTGGTAGAGACACTACAGCTCAAGGTCACATTGAACAGATTTGTACCGCTTTTAAGCTCAACTTAGCCAGAGGCTCATGTTGGGCTCTTGTGACTTGTCTTTGTTTCTTGTCTGTGATTATTTGCTTCAAACAACATCTCCTTTGAATCCACATGATTTATTTTTTACCATATTTGGTGTATAGCACTGGCACAGACCTCTTCCAAGCTTGTTAACACATGATGTCTCAAAAACAACATGGCTGCAATGGGACAGGCCTTGATTGCAGCTAGAAATCTCCTTATAACCTGTCTAATTTCAGAAATACTTCATAGGAAAATTGATTTTGTGTTATGGGGAGGAGGGGATATTGATATACAGAAAACAATCTTTTCCAACCTGCTAGTCCAGGTATTGTTTCTTAGGTTAGTTGTTCCATCAATAAACATGGTCTACAAATTTATATAAGGGAATCTTTGAAAAAGATTTCTATAAACATGCACAAATTTTGTAATAAGATTTCTAGCTTCTTTGACGACCCTCAAACAAAGTTTTAGTACCTGTTATTTCGAGTAAAACATGGCTGCTAGTGAGCAGAGCTGCTTTCCGGACCACTGAATGGTCAGAGTTGAGCCTTTGTTAGCATTGCTTTTTTCCTCTCTCTTTCCACTCATGTGTACACAATAGAGTCAATATTTTTCATTGGAAGTCTATGAAAAGTCAAAATAACTGCCTTGATGAAATATAGATTAAGTTTCAATGAGTCATCTGGGTGTAAAAACTAGGTCACCCAGTCAAATTATAGATAATCTTTTGTAGGCAACAGATCAAGAGACTGCATTTTCATGAAACTTTTTCAGAATTATTGCCCAAGTCCACTCTAAACATTTGTTATTCAGGGTCAAGAACTAGGTTTCTTGGTCAAATCTTAGAAAATTCAATTTCAAGTGAGTATTAACAGAACCATCAGTCCTTTTATTTCACAAAATTTTAACTTCATGTTCCTGCAGAATGATTCAAATGTAAGTCATTACATTAGTAGATATGTCATGTTATCAACTGTATGTTTGCCCCAAAATCAAATGTTAAGCTTATTGTTAATATAATTTTAATCCTGGTAAGAGATTTAACCATTTTTATTAGCTCACCTGATTGGGGATAGCTGTTGTTATAGGGAACTGTCCATCTGTTGTCTTCATTTTCCATCACACAGCTCCTCCTAGACTGCAATTTTAACTAAACTTCCTAGGAAAGTATCTGATTAGTTTTCTTGTCTTCCAGATCCCCACAAAAACAATTTTACAGATACAATCCTTAAGTGACACTTTATCAAATTCCTTTAAATCATGTTGGTTCACACAAAAAAAACATGGCCGCTTAGAAGGAGTGGGGTGGGACTAGTTTTCATTAATAATGAACATATCGGTATATGGAAGACTGAAAATCGCCTCAGAAATCCCTTGCCAAATTTCAAAATAATTTCTCTGAAATTTTCCTTAGGTGACCTTTTATTCAATTCCTGAAGATCATGTTGTTTCCCACAAAACATGTTCACTAGAGGATGGCCTAGTTTGCACTATATGGAAGACCTTGAAAATCTCCACAGAAACCTCTTGCCAAATTTCAAAATTTATTAACATCCTCCAAGCCATATAAGCTTGCATAAAAAATGTGATTGCAAGGGGTTGGTATTCTTTCCAAATTTGTTGTTTTTTTTTAAAAACTTCTCAGAATCTGCTGGCCTCATTTAACAATAATTTCACAGAAAGGCTCATTTTGGCGACTTTCTATCATAGTCCTTCAAGCCATGTTGGTTGGTTAAAAATCATTGCTGCCAGTGGAAGTGTTGTTTATTCATAAAACCTATAAAGTCATCCCTCTCTGTAACAATACAAGCAAATGCTTAGATATTTTTTGTTGTTTGTTTAGTTGGTAACCCTGGGAGTAGAATTATGTCCCCTTCATGTGTGTTTTCTTTAAACTTTAGCCTGCTGAAAAAATTGTCTGCTTAAACAGTCGTGTATCTGGATTTTAAATTCATAAGATGCACCCAATATTTGGAGAACAATTGGCCGAGTGTCAATTAGATTGAATCTAGGTTAGGTAACTTAGTGTGTGATCTGGATCCGAGCTGGGTTTTTTTCACAGTCCGGCTTAGCAGGCTAAGAGTTAACATTATGCTTATTTTCCGATATCTTTGTCTACACATGCATTAGCTTGAGTTTTGATAGATTATGTAAAACATCAGTTACCATCGGTACAGGCTGTCTCTCAAGATATTTCAGAAGATGTATACGGTTCAATAATTTGTATGTGATAATTTCTGGTGAGCAATTACAGGACCATATCAGGCCTCTAGTTAAAAGAGGAAATGTTTTTCAGAGAGCTTTTCTAGATTTTCCTTGTTCAAACCACACATTTTTTCAAAGAAAACTGTTTTGCACAATATGAAGGTCTTTATTTAAAAAACAAAATAAGAAAAACAACCGCCTAATCTCATGAAATTAACTTGATTAAAACGTGGCATTGTATGACTCTGTGGTAAAGTCTTTAAATCACCCTTCACCACTGAGGGGTTTTGGGTTTGATCTTGCTCAGGCTGTAGATCCTTTAGTGTGGGGAAGCTATCCATCTAGCTTGCAGAGAGGTCAGTGATTCTACCAACGAATATGATCAATTTCAGTTCTAATTATGCCAAAGCATGTGTTTGATACCAGTATTTATGCCAAACAGTTTGTCATGTACAAAATGTGACAGTTTACTGAATGATAATTTGATATTTATACTATTTGTAAACTGTTAGAAAACAAGAATGTTACTGAATGACATTTCTTCAAATGAGTATCCTGACCACAAGAAGGCCAAATGAGAGCTCTCCCTCTGTCGGTACCCCATTGTTTTCTTTCTTTAAAATACTTCTCCCTATCAAATTAATTCATGCCCAAACTTGATCTGACCATCAAGGCATGGATCTTTCATCAATACGGCAGTTACAACTTTCTTGTACAGAAGATTGAGCAGAGATAGTTTGCCTATAACATTCCATAGAGTCATTGAACAATTTTAATTGGATAAACCTGGGGTTAAAATTTGCCCCTCCCCATAGTTGTCTTTTTTGATGGATTGCCTGGATTTGAGCAAAATTATTTTTCGTCTAACAAAGTTGTGTCTGTTCTATGGATTTCGATTGAAAATTTTGAATTGGAAATATCCAGGTTTTTTTTTAAGAGAATAAAAAAATGTCTACAAAAATTGAATTCTTATGGCAAATTTCTTATTTAGGTTAAGCTTAAATTTTATTGACTATGAAACATCTTTCAAACAACATTTTGAGTTCTCTGCACTTCCTTTGGTAATTTTGTTTGATTCAATTTATACTTAATCTATTTCGTGAAATTATCAATTAATGTAAATATTCTCAGTAAAAACATTAAGTAATGACTTAAATAGAAGGGGCAGGTTAGCAAGGCATTGCACTAATTGATAAATAATTGATCCTATGCTAAATTTCAAAACAATTTTCTTACAAACTGAATAGGTTGATGAGAAAACCAGGGCTGCAATGTACAAGTTAAGACAGACGTGGGCTTCGATTTTATCACCTCAGAAGTTGTACATGATAGACTTCCGAATCAACAGCCTAATGGATCCAGCTTGGCCTATTACTGCACCGCCACCAGAACAGACTAGCATTCATGTCAACCCAAAATTTTTGGCTAAGGTAAGGTTCCCAACTCCATCCTTTTTCTACCCAACATTATATGCCTCAACAGTTTTGCTTTTGTCCATCCATCTGTAATTATTTGCTTCAAACAACATCTCCTGAAAGGCTTGGTCAAATTTGACAAACCTTTACCAGTCCTATAGACATGTCCCAAGATATCACATAATTTGAGCAATCTGCTTTATCGGTAGTATTGGTCAAAGATATCTGATTTTCTGGCATATATGTAGGAATGTTCATTGGGTGGCCCCCTTTCACAGATGTTCAAAGAGTTCATGTAAAATGCTTGTTGCCATGACAACTTGGAAGAAAATGTCTTCTTGTCTTATGTCTCCCCCATATAGGGAGATTTTCATTTTGCGCTTTCTGTTGGTCAGTCAGGATATGTTTTTCCGGACCATAACTCTGACCATCATCAGTTGGTGTGGCAGAGGCATGACCCAGGTGTGTACCTCGAAGGCGAGGTCACACTTGGAAGTCGGATGTCAACATTGGCTCAAATACAGCTTGTCCAGACAATAACAGATTTCTCAATGGTATTTAAAATTATTTCTCATCATCAGTCCATGTGGCATGCGCCAGACCGAGGTCTGTACCTCAAAGGCCAAGGTCACACTTGGAGGTCATATGTCAAAATTGGCTAAAATTCAATTTGTCTTAACCATAACTCTGAAGTTTCTCAAAGAAATTTCAAATTATTTCACATATGCATTCCTCATCAATAGTGTGGCATGCCCAAGACCCAGGTCTGTACCTAAAAGTTCAAGGTCAAACTTGGAGGTCAGATGTCAACATTGGCTAAATTTGTCTGGACCATAACTCTGAGATTTCTCAAGGGAATTTTAAAATATATCACATGCATTCCTCATCACCAGTCAGTATGGCATGCGCAAGACCCAGGTCTGTACCTCAAAGGTCAAGGTCAAACCTGGAGGTCAGATGTCAACATTGGTTAAAATTCAGTTTGTCTGGACCAGAACTCAGAGATTTCTCAAGGGAATTTAAAATTAGTTCACATATACATTCCTTTTCATCAGTCAGTGTGGCATGCTCAACACCCAGGTCTGTACCTCAAAGGTCAAGGTTTATTTGTTTGGAATTTAAAGTCAGTTTGACAGTATTGTAGTCGTATCGCAAAGTCCAGCTCATTACAGGTGGAGGAAGACCTAGGGGTACCTCTGTACACTGTTTCAGGCACAGAGCACCCAAGGCTAGAACCACCGACCTACCACAAGCTACCCTTATATCACATATGCATTCCTCATCATCAGTTGGTATCGTGGAATATTGGCACATTAGTGGGGTTAAGGTGTGTGTGTGTGTGGGGGGGGGGGGGGGGGGGGGGGGGGTTTTTTTTTTTTGAAAAACAAGCTCTAGTTGAATTTACTTGTTGCTTAAAGTTTTTAAATAGTCACATACCCATGCTGTGCCTAACATTGATGAGGTTAAGAATAAGAAATGCATCTTACAGCATGTATATTTACCCTGGTGGATACTATCAGGAATTTTGCTAATTCTTAATATTCACAAATATTTCCTCATGATGATCTTTAACTCTTATACAGTATATAGTGAAAACTTCTTTGTTACTGTATATATAAAGCCTTTCCTCCACAGCCTATTTTTAGACCCTAACATCATATGCTATATTTAGATTAAAAAGAAAAAACTTTGAATAATGTTCTTTTAGATTGGGGTTTACTTTTTTTTGAGAAGGTGTCTAAAGGCACTTATGAGGAGTAAATAGTTAACCTAGTTTGTTCAAAATATGATTCCAAGGTCAAATTTTGCCCTTCCAAAGGCGCGTCTTATTTTTTTACACTGACTTGCATAAGACAAACTTAAAACATCTTCATATTTGAAAAAATATACAGACTAGAGCTTACACATTTTGTGTTTTGTATGGTACTTTAGATATTTTGTCTTTAACATCTTATACAAGTTCTCTACCAAATTTGTTCAAATTATGATGCCAAGGTTAGATTTGGTCCAGCCCCAGTTGTGTCTTATATACACAGACTTACATAGGACAAACTTAAAACATCTTCATCTTTAAAACCATACAAATTTGAGCTTACACATTTTGTATTTCCGTATGTTGTTACATTATATAAAAAAAATTCAATCAAGATTTTCAAATTGTGTCACTCACTATACTGGTTACTTACTTTGTTTATTGGGATTTTTAAGTGAGCAGTTACATGACCCCAGAGACCAGTGTTTTTTATCCTTTATCTATTTCTTTTACTGTTCTTTTACTTTTACTTTTACTGTTCTCATCCCTTATTCTTACATTTCCGACGTGCACTTATTTCCTGCCTATAACACTTGCGAGAGGGGTTGGCAGTATCCAGAGATAGATAGATTATAGCCTCTTGTATTTTTCTGCTAGCGGGGCATCTGTTCTGAACTGTACTGAACCCAAAAGGATTAGGCCAAGAAGAGCTAATGCTATGGCATGGTGTTGGTGTGTGCCTGGGTCATGGTCTTAAGTTTTGATTATATCTACATCCAACTTTTGTTAGATATCCATAAGAGCTCGATTCCTTTACAAAAGCAGCCAGATTGCCCATGACTAGATTATCGCCCTTGAGATTATAAAAATTGGTAAGATAAAGCTTGTGAACACAACAAAGCCTACATTCCTTATCAGATATTCATCAAACTTTGGAAGCCCTTTATTTTTGTCTTAGATATTGTGGTTAAGGTTTTGAGTGCAACTAAATTATTGTCCATTTATCAGAAATTTCTTAATGTTTTACTACTAAAGACAGAAAGTGACTAAATACATGTATGCCGAGCCAGAAGAGCATAGGCCCTCTTGTTTGGTAGTAGGTGGAATGAGAGGTTGTGTTTGGTGATTGTCAGAATTAAGTTGCCCACAAGGTGGGTAAAAGTATTTCACACTAGCTTCCTAGTTGCTTAATTGCAAGGTTTGTTAACAATAAATGATCACCTATGATTTTAGGCAAGTGATAGTGAGAGGTCATCTCCAGAGACTCCTGAGGAGGTAGAAGCAGAGCCAGAGGAACTAGATGATCAGGAAACCATCTTGCGTCAGCAACTCATTGCCAAGCAACAAGAACTCCTAAAAATTAAACAAGCCAGTCTGGAACTGGAACTAGCAGAAGCCCAGGAGCAGATAAGACAACGCAAGAAACAGGTGAGTTTCATGTGTAGCCTTTTAGGAGAAATTGTGATATGTAGGGGATATGAATGCCTAAGATATTTTAGTGACTTCACACAATTGATAAAGGTAAGGTACCATACATTAGTGTGTGTTTGTTTGCATCACTTTCTGCCTTCTAGGGCTAATGGATGCCCCACAGAGAGGGAAGTGGATAAAGAAAAAACATGTTTTTAGCTCTCTAAAACACTCTGGTTTTTTAGCTGTCAATGGTGAGTTTTTGTAATCACCCATTGTCTGTCCATCCTCCAACTTTTTCTTTGAATGACTTCTCCTGAACCAATGACTGGGTTTTATTCTTACTTGCTCTGAAACATCATGGTTGATTCCTACATCAACCTCTCTCAGTTTTGTTCAAATGGTGCCGGTCCAATGCCCAGCATGGCTTCAAAAGCTATAAAAAGAAAACAAACTTTGGAAATCTTCCTGTCAGAAACCATCAAGACTAGGACTCAGATATTATACATGTGTCCTCATATAGAGGTCCTCTACCAAGTTTGTTTAAATGGTGAACCTGGGGTCAAATTTGGCCCCACCCTATGGTGGTCTGGTTTTCTAAAACCATACTGGCTAGAGCTTAGACATTTTGTGTGTAACATCATATATAGGTCCTTTCGCAAGTATGTTCAAATGACCATCGGATCAAAGTTGGCCCACCTTAGTGAGGTCTTATTTCACATAACCTTATAAAGTGAAAACATAAGAAATCTTCTCTAAAGCCATACAGACTGGAGTTAAGATATTATGTGTGTAACAACATATATAGGTCCTTTACTAAGTTTGTTCAAATTGTGACTCTGGAGTCAAAGTTGGTCCCAACCTAAGGAGAACTTTAAATTTCACATAGACTTATGTAGTGAAAACTTTGAAAAATCTTTTCCTCTGAAACTAAACAGAATACAGCTAGTATATATGTCCTTTACAAAATATATTGAAGTGGTGACCCTGTGGTCAAAGTTGGCTCTGCCCTAGGGCAGTCTTATTTTACATAGACTTACATAGTGAAAAATTAAAAAATCTTCTCCTCCTAATCTATACAGACTAGAGCTTAGATATTTTAGTTGCTACATCTTATATAGGTCCTCTATCAAATTTATTCAAATAGTGACCCCATGGTCAGATTTGCCCCGTAGTTGTCTTATTTTACATACTTAATTTAGGACAAACCTAAAACTTCTATATATCTGAAACCATAGAGCTTAAATAGTTTTTTGTATTACATCATAGTACTGGTTATCAATCAAGGTTGTCCAAATGGTCAGACCTTAGGGTTATATGTAGTTTTTTTGTAAAGTGGAACTTTCAGGTGAGCGATTACAGGACCGTGATTGTCCTTTTGTTTTAGGTAACAATTGTATAGCACTGGTACATGGGGAACTGATCCCTGCCCAGAAACTTTATACTGCTACTGACACACCGGTCATAATGCATATACTAAATCCTGAGCACCAAGGAGAGTAAGCCTTTACTGCCAAATTTAAAGTTTTTAGTTTGACTCGGCTAGGAATGTAACCCTTAAAGACTTGTAAAGCAAAAACTGAAATTCTTCTGCTCTGAAAGTATACCAGCTTGAGAGCGTATATGTTGTGTATGTAGCATTATTAATAGGTTTTCTACTAATTTTGTTCAAATGGTGACCCTGGTGTGAGATTTAGTCCTGGCTTTTTGACATTTTATATAGGCTAATATATATAAAATGTAAATACTTTGTCATCTTTTCTAAAATCTTATGTTAGTTTTAGTTGAGATAGTTAAGGTGTTATATCGATCATATACAGGTTATCTGTCGGGATTGTTCAAACGATGATCCTTTAAAGGGTTTCATATTTTGTATGTTGGAAATTCAGATGTGTGGTGACAGGACCATCATGGTCCTCTTCTATATAAATTGTTATTGATCTTAAAAAATAGGTTCATAAGGTTTTGCATAGAAACAATTGAATTCATAGCTTCACTACTGTTTTCAGGCTGTAAAACCACCAAGTGGAACTGTGGTCTCTAAATCAGGATCAAAGTCACATCATTCTCATAAGGGGACTTCACTTGGAATAGATATTCCTCCTAGAGATCCCAGGTTGGCAGTAAGTGTCCCAAGTACAAGAGATCCTCGACTGTCAAGACAGTCCATGGCCTCAAGTGTGATGTCTACATCAGTAAATGATACTCTAGTCAGCTCAAGTCATTCAACATTCCAATCAGTGATGCCAAGCAGCTCTTTACATGCAAGACATAAACCTCTGGCTGCAGGAAATCCATTCATTGTTGGTTCAATGCCAGAGGCACAGATAAATGGTCAACCAATGCAGTACATGATGGACATGCCACAAGGTGAAGTCTTCACTGGTGAAGTTTATAACAGTCCGGACAGCAGCAGTGCTAAGTTCTCAGATGAAAATGACTCTGAGTCCAGCAGATCAAGTTGGCAGGATGTACGAAACCTTCCGGCAACCAAAGCAAGTAAAAAATCTGTGATAAATTCTAGGGATCCAAGATTTATAAGGAAAGCTCAACAAGAATTAAAAAGTGATCATGGGAGTTCAGATGTGCATAGACATCATCATGTAGATAAAGATAAGGTTCATATTCATAAAGACAGACACTCTGCAAGTGCCAAAGAGATCAGCAGAGACACAAAAGACCATGGTAGAAATTCTAAAGAAAGGGAGAGACTTTCTAAAGAAAAGGAAACTGTTTTACCAAAGCATGGCAACACACACTCATCAGCCCATAAAAGTTTAAGTAACCATTCTATTTCCAAGCATCGAAGTTCATCAAAGGAAAAAGAAAGGAAGTCTCCAGAGAATGGTAGAGAAAGGAGAGATATTGACAAACATAAAAGTGAAATAGACAAGAAGAAAGGCTCTCATAGTCATGATTTGAAAGCCACTAGCAGTAAAGGTAGTATAGCAGGGAAGTCTTCACCGAAAAGTGACCCAGCTGATAAGACTAGAGACCATGGTAGTAAAAGTCACGAGCGCAGTGTGGAAAAGTCACCAAGGAAATCACCAGGAAGCTCAATTCATCAGAAGAGTGACAGAGATAGTAGAGATAAAAAAGGTAGAAAGAAAGACGATTTAAAAAAGAAAGATTCTAATACAGAACTGAAAGAAAAATCAAGTACCCATCATGAAGAAAAGAAGTTGGAAAAATCAAACGAAACTAGATTGGAAAAAGTTAAGGTAAAAACTGAAATTGTCACACCACCGTTTGAAGAAAATATGGACACTAATGAATTTGTGCCTTTGAAAAGCCCAAATAAAGAAGTCGATAAGGGGGAGAAAAGAGCAAATGACACTGAATCTCTACCAAGGACTGCAAAAAAGCCGAAAATCGAAAAGGATTTGGAGAATGACAACAACAACTCTGATGGTGGTAAAACTGTGAAAATGGAAATATCAGCAACTAAGACTAGCTTACCAAATGATATCAGGTTAGATTTACTCCTTGGTTGTAGTATGTGATAGTGTGTATTGTGCAAAAAGTACAAAGTCTAAGGTTTCAATTTGTACAAAGTAGATCATGGATGAGGTTGTGCAAAAGGAGCCATCTTATCTTTACCTGTAGGAAATACTAGAGGTGTCATCGTAAGAAATTATATCATATATCCTCAATTAATGTCTGTTGATCTTATATCAGTTCTGCTTTTGAAATGTTGATATAATAGCAGTACCCTAATACACCTTTTGTTAAAATTGTTTCTTCTAGAACATCCAAAATTAAACTCGCCTATGGAATATTAGCTTTGACAGATTTGATCAAAACTTTTTGTGTTCATAAAAGGGGGCATATGTAATTCCTATACTGAATATAGCATAGCTACATATTTGTCAACACGGTGGGTTTTTTACCTATGTGAAGATGTTTTCCATTGATTATTGATTTTGTTACTGCTGAAATAATAACTTTAAAAATATCTAAATATTGATACAACTCCAAAATTCCTTCCGTTATTTAATTAACCTACTTGTTTGGATTTAACGTTTAAAATATGTTGCAAGACCTCCCTATGTGGTGGAAACACTACAAATCTATGGATCCACTTGAATGAAAGCAGTTTTGATACTTCTTATAGTCTCAGCCATTCTGCCCACAATGTACAGACTTTATGAAGTTAACTGTTACATAGTTTATAGGTCCCTTATATTGAGATGAAGGTTTGAATTGCATTTGGGTCATGGTCAAGGTAAAAACTATTTGAAAAATGGTTTTAGTTTCATGAAGGAAAGATATTGCATCAAACTTGGTATTTACATAGCTTTACATATTAATTACTATTACATTTATGATTTGTACATATAATAATTGCTTCTGTCAGCGGTAAAAACTTGGTAAAATTGAATTGCAGCATTTTTTGTAATTTTATAAAATCAATAAACTTTTGTATTTGTCTGTCAGGCTTGTTCTTTAAAAGGATCTTGTATAAATGCTATTGTTTGCCAGGTTGATTCATAAATTTTAAGGACCTTGTATTGCTATGCCTGTATGCCATGTGGGATTGTGTTACAGTAAACACACATCCAAGTTAATATAATTACACATAATAAGAAGGTAAATTTTTATTTTCAGTGCCTTATTTGGCAGTGAGGATCAAGATTATAGGAGTGTAGACCAGAAGGTCCTGCCCTTAAAGTCCCCAAGCAGTAAGGGCTGGGACAGTTTCAAGGCTACTCATGCTGATGAGTTTGCCTATGATATTGAGCTGAAGAAACACAGAGAAGAATTTGAGTTGAAGAATAAAAAGTAAGTAAACAGCACAGTTCTGTGAAGAAAGTAATTGACGGTGAAACCTCTCTATAATGAACATGACTGTGTAACCTCTACATATTGAATGTCTATGTTATAAAGTGGAGAGGTTTCCCTGAACAATTTATTTTGTTCAGCCGTCATGAAGAAGTACTTTTGGCTGACAAGGAGGCTGATCATATTGTGTTCCTTTCGATTTAAACAGACCTTCATTTGTTAAAAAGTCCATGTGTCTACATAAAAGTATAATTGCATACAGCATGCTAATTTCTTAAACAATAATGATAACACATAGGCTAACTATCTTTCCTTTGCTGTCCTAGAAACAAATGAAACCTTCCTCCTTGTTTTAGCTCACCTGAGCCAGAGGCTCATGGTGAGCTATTGTGACCGGACTTTGTCCGTCGTCTGTCCATCCGTCAACATTTGCTTTAAACGACATCTCCTCCTAAACAGCTTGGCCAATTTTAATAAAACTTTACAGAAATGTTCCTAGGGTGGTCCTCTTTCAAAGTTGTTCAAAGAATTTGAT
>JAULCC010222080.1:0-51739 GCA_032358795.1 Nuttallia obscurata | reverse complement strand
CCGGGGTCTTCCTCCACCTGTAATGAGCTGGACGTCGCGATATGACTGAAATACTGTTAAAGCGACGTTCAATTCCGAATAAAACAAACAAAATAAAACAAATATTTAGATTTACATACTGTAAAATGAAATCATTTTAACAGTACATATAGCACCGTCAAAATTATTTCATTTTAAATCAGCATACTGTTTCAGATGCGTGTACCTTTAAAGCGACGGAACACCAAATTTGGTTAAAAAAATCGAAAGTTTCAAAACATCTACCAAAGTTTGTGAATATGAAAAGGACATGAGTTCAAGAGGTTTCAGGATGAAACTCTTTACATTTATTGTGAAATTTTCACATAGAGTCACTGAAACCACGCTATTAACGTCTACACCGTGACTAGCGGGTTTAGTCATCGAGGTAAAAGTTACTAGTTTTGAGTGGCTTTTATTACCACAAGTATCACTTCCAATCATAGTGAATTCATGTTTCCTGGATATATCTCAACAGTTTATAGGTATTCAATATCCGAAGTTATATCTGGAGTGCAGTGGCTTTAACAACAACTGTAGATCGTTCAAATACATATACATGCTTTGAAATAATTTTAGTTTTACTGCAATAGGTGTGTGATCGATGAAACCAAGTGTCGCAACATCGTATGTATCAATTAAACGTAATTAATTAATACTCCACGTTTTGGACATTAAGCAATTCAATATTATCGAAATACCTTTACTGGTTAAATGTGCACGAGGCGGTACGAAATTTAGTGCAACTGGAGAAGGTTATTGCAGAGCAGGGAATGTAATGGAATGACAAAAAATAACACATTGAAGTAGTCATTTGAGAAGTATCTCGTATGATTAAATTTACAGCGTAATTAAGGACTAACATCATTCACAAATTGCATTGTCAGTCTGAAATTGTTTTTGAAGATGTAGTAGTTATGAAACTGAATTTAGTCAAAACAAGAAATAACTTTGAAGAGGGCCGATGAATGTATACAAGCGCTACTGTTGTGTCTATTTTTTCTCAACAACACATTTACGTTCATGACTGAAAGAAACTTGATAGTAAAGCGACTGAACTCCATATTTGGTTTAGAGTTTCAGAAGTTTCAAAACATCTGCCAAAATTTTTAAATATGAAAATGATATTCATGAATGCAAAAGGTTTCAGAATGAAACTATTTACAGTAATTGTGACATTTTCACATAAAATCACTGAAACCACGCTAAAAACGTTTACACCGTGACTAACGGTTAATTAACTAATTTTGCGCGGCTTTTTGTAATTACATGTATCGCTTCCAATCATAGTGCATCCATGTTTCTTTGATATCTCATCATTTTCAACAGTTTTCAGATATTCGATATCCTATGCCATATTTGGAGTGCAGTAGGTTTAAGAGTCGCCATATTCATCCATCATACATCTTATAGTCAAGAACTGAGAAAAACATGCATCTTGAAATCATCAGTAAAACAATCTAACACACTGCGGGAAACGAACAATCTACTTTGTTTATGTTATTAGCTGTTCAATTTTTATTTTATTTTTTTATTTTATATTACTTTATTTTATTTTATTTTGTTTTATTTGTCTTACCTGTGTAAAAATGGTTACATAAAAGGTGTTCTTTATGTCCTGTGTGCCAACACAAAGCGTGTAATATACTGTTAACTTACCGATTAAATCAATACTCTATCTAAAAGGCTGAGTCCGTCACAAAGATCTTACAAATGGCAAAATCCTGGACTGGACAGAAGTGTGGACACATCTACCCTGAGTGGAACCACCGGACCAGCTTGATATTCCTGCACCATGAAAATCTGATAATAGCTCAGTCCTGATCATGCCCATTTGTTAATTCATCTGTTCTTTTTAGGCCAGTCTAAGATTTCAAGTTTTTCAAGTTGTTATATTCAAATTTCTCAGTATGTACAATACAAAACATGAGATATAATATTCATCATTTTTATTCATTCATACTTCTGTTTCCTTGCATACATGATATAAGAAGGCTATTATTGGTTTATTTTAAGAGACATATTTTAATATACCCGAGTACAATAGCATAGTTATAAAATAACGATGTTACGTACAAATTAAATAAACATAACACAACACACAATTACATAACAATAAGCCGAACAATACCGTGTTTGCAGCATCAAAGAAAAATTTCAAAGCTGATAATGGTACTAAACTACTGCATGACATTTATTGGCAGAAACATATCGGATATTTTAGTTACGTTATTATATTTGTTAATTGTTGTGCCTCTATAATATTCTGATCATTGTGGTTTCTTAATAATTTAAATGGGTATTCCATAAATCACAACTAAAATCACATTCTACATCGGTAGTTATACACCGTCCTTGCGATGCTTACTAAACCCCTGTATCTTCATATACTTATTACTATACTTTTATAAATACATATATCTTACATAATCCAAAATGATAATTAACCCTCACGAGAAATACAGAAATATGTCTCTATATTTTTAATATCGCAAATAAAGTAAACTAATAATCATTTTACAAGACACACGAGTGTTAAATCGTTTTTGGTTCGTGTTATGTGACTATGTGTCCGCCATTAAGCCTATTAAATGTGTTATCTAAAGCCTTTTCCAGTGGGCGTAGAACTATTATACATTCTTTTGTCCTGGTTTAAAAAACCAGAGGGATATAATCTAATATACGATAATCTTGGAAATATTTTCTCCTGGATGTTTGGAAGGAAAAGCTAATGTACAGTAACACCGTTTAACCTTTAGCCTGCTAAGGTAGATCATGATAGAATTTGCAAACAACTTGGATCCAGATAAGAAGCCGAGAAACCCGGCGTCTAATCAGGATCCAAGCTGTTTGACATTCGGTTAATTGTTTCTCCAAATATTGGGCGATTCTAATGAATTTTTAGGCAGACGACAGTTTAAGCAGACGACATCTTTTCAGCAGGCTAAGGGGGCCTCCGTGGCCGAGTGGATATAGTCGTTGACTTGCGATCTCTCAGCCCCTCACCGCTGTGGGTTCGAATCCCGGTCTGGGCACTTCGGATTTTTCATGTGCTGAAGCTTTCCAGCTTGCTTGCGGTAGGTCGATGGTTCTACCCGGGTGCACTCTGTGCCAGAAATAGTGTTCAGAGGTCCCCCGGGGTCTTCCTCCACCTGTAATCAGCTGGACATCGCGATATGACTGAAATACTGTTCAAGCGACGTTAAATTCCAAAACAAACAAACAAAAGCAGCAGGCTAAAGTTTAACAACACCGTTATTTCGTAGAATATGACAACTTTGTTGAAGAGAGTGCTGTGGTTTCCGATTAAAGGGTCATTAGAAAGAGTCTCGAAAACATATCGTTTTCGAAAACAGCAAGCTGTTTCGTGTTCAACTTAGCACAAACGTGCGTGAGAGTTAAATCGTCTTTCCTTATTAACCCCACAACCGGGTTTTGCAGACAATTTTTATGGCCTAAGCAACATTAATGTGTCTACGAGAAGGTTCACATTCATGTTTCACCGGCAGCACGTACTGATAAAAATACCTTGTTATGTCATTTTGATATGAAATATGTCAATTTTGTTAATATAGTCTTTCGTATATTACAAGATACTCAAAGCTGTGCTTACATTGATTTTAAACATGTGATGTCATGGACGCTTTTATTTCGATAACGTTTGTGTTATCATATTATTTCATGTTTTTTAAAGTCATCAACGTTATGAAATGTCAAATAATTGAATTGCTTTATTGTTATCAGTTAAAATACTTAAACTGAAGCACACTGGCAGTGCATGTAAAATGAAAATTATAAGCATAATTGTTACAGAAATATGAATATACTACTTCAGCTTATAATTTACATGATAACAGAAATAATATGGGAAAAACCCCGTTAAACTCCGTTAAAATTGAAGAAATACAAATGAAACATTTATATAGAAGCTCACTTAAAACTGCACAAAAGGACTTAACGCCACTTTGGTGAATTTAAAATAAAAACTAAAATCGAGTGTTACTTATATAGAAACCCACACACGGAGCTCTTTCCTTTATGCAAAGCTCACCGTGGAAAACACTAGAAAAGAATGCAGTGCGATTCTCTCTTATTCCGCACCCAGTTGGATAAATATTTCGCAGTGAAAATAGCTATGCTTAAGATCAAATTATGCTTCTTAATTGCACAAGCAGATCGCGGCATTCACAATTTATGCTGATGTCTTTGTGAGCGCCGCCTGTTGTTAAATAGGGCATTTCCTGTTTGGTACAATGTTGTTTATTTAACAAATATTTATAGCATCCAGCCTGAATGCTCGTCTGTAATTTACAGCATGCTAACGTTAGTTCAAAGACATTACATACACTTCGGTAGACCAAACCGTGAAGTATATACATAGTTGGAATGAGATAATATTTTAATTTCCTAAGCTTCTGCAAAGTGTATGACTGTTGTACATCACTTTGATAACAAATAGTAAACCAGTCACGAACTTAACAAGTTGCACATGTATTCTCTCTAAAAATTCCTCAACAGACATGTATTCTCTCTGAGCTGTCCACGTGTGAACCAGTCCGAAACAACTGTAGTATTATCTGCCTTTGATGTGTACAGTTTTTAATCGAGTTTTCCAGACGAATCATCAAGTTACTGTATTGCTGTTTGCAGACACACTGTGCAACGTTTTTAATTATGATCTCTCAATAAATATAGACAGTTAAGTATATTATAGTTAATGCTTTATCGAAATTATTTTTTGCAAGAGCGATATAATAGATACAACGATCATTGAAACTGATAAGAGAATATCGTCGTTTTAAACATTTTCAGGATAACAAATGAGATATTCCGAGTAAAATTTTAATAGAATGCAAAAAAGAAAATTTGTTTTGTAAGCTGTCTCGTGCAGAAACTTTCGTTTGTGCTGGAAATGACACGAAAGTTGTAACTAATAAGAAAAGCACATGGTCAATTGTCTGGCGATGTTCCTATTTGCCGAATTGAACTGACCCTAAAATGTGGAACGTGAAATTGATCTGATCCTTAGAAAATATGCTTTGTAAAGTTTGGAGTGATTAATCATTCTTATGCTCCGGAGATGCAAAGATTAGTAAACCAGTTGTGTAAATGTAAACACATCTTCTTCATAGATTTCACGTCAAAGAAAACTAATGAATTATGGCCGAAGCCAGGAAGATATTGTTGAGTGCTGAGACGTGAGAATGCCTGCGTATTTGTATGAAGTAATACAATCAGTCTCTTTGAGAATCCGATGGAGATAGGTCTGCTCTCTGGAAATTGACTGACACGTTGACGGCCGGATAATTACAGGTGAAGAGATCTACTTCAAAATAATGTATGTTCTAGATACACGCTGTTGAATCAAAAGCGTTTGCACCAGAGAGGTTTCGGCGAAAGAGTTAATTTAATTACGAGGTGAATTATGAATTTCTGCGTGATATATTGTCTGTGAAGTGATTGATACTTGGGCACTTGCGTTCTCAAGATTCTGAGAAACTGTACGTCAATTTCACTGATATGAATATTTGCAGAATAGATTAAGATGAATAGCCATTTGATGGTTTATAGGATGTACCTGCGTACTCAATACAAACTGTTTAATGGTCTGTCTGATAAGCAAATCATGAGGTTATACCTCAGTTAACATTATCCAATCTATATTTAACTCAGTGCGTCTTATCCTTTTGATGATGTGTTTTTTGTGAAAGAGAATATCTTTTTATCTGTTAGCGATGAGCAGTTTTATCACTCGTTAAATTTATTATCGTAATCAGTGGAAATGTTTTTAAAAAGCGAAGTTCACCCTTTTCAATGGCGTAAGTGCATTGAAGGGTGTAAATAGTTTATTTTGAGTAGCAAAATTAGGCATACCGTAAATGAAAGATGTGTTAAATTATATGTCTAAAAAGACTGGTAGAGATTAATACTTATTGTGATCTACACACAAGGGCAAAACTGTCATTGTCTCTAATAAATTACCCCCATTTAGATGAACATTAATATAAGTGTTTAAGAGACTTCAGGTACAAGCAAGGAATGTGTAGATTTGTTAAAAGTAGGTAAATGGTTTTAAAAGAATATTCTTTTTAAAGTATGTACTAGTCTTTGTTTTCACGACAAACCGTTTAGAAGCTGTGAAAGCAATTTTACATGTATTCACAAAATGAAGATGTGCGTTGAAATATAAATGTTGAAATTATTGTGAAGTTTGTTTTAAATAGATCCTAATACTTCGTCTTTATCAAAATGTGTTTCTTACTCACTCCTATCATCAACAGTCAAACTCTGGCGTACATTTTCTTGAATACTTTTGTGTAAGCGAACATGTGTTAATTGGGGTTGAAAACTATCTATGATTATTTATACTGGATATTTACATGGACGCGATTGGTAATTGGATAGTAATTAATACATATGAAAATAGATAAAATAAATAAATACGCAGCTCGGGATTAGGAGGGGCCAATTAATACAAATAACTCACAGAATCTAGTGTTGCCGTTTAGTGCTCCTCTTTAGGTCGTTTGTAATATCAAATCCGAAATAGTTATTCGATCTGTTAAGCGTTAAGTTTTAATTAAATTTATATTGATTATGTATATGGAACCCTGATTCAGTTTTGGCGCAGAATCATGATATAATAATGCCATTGTATAGTGCATATGCCATTTATTTCTAATAGAAATTCTGCATAACAAGCATGCGGTGCATTAATCACATATGGAGTTCACGAGGATTGTACTTGTTCCGTCTTTTTTTTCCAGATTGTGCCTAAGGAAGAACAGTTACAAATTCGATATACATTCAGCAAACCATAATCTGTGTTGTCGAAAGCTGGATATAGGAGAGTTTGATACCTACTACAGCATTCAGGTATGATTTTAACAACTTTTCCATTTTGAACTTGACATATTTGTTGCAGTGTTGTTGTTTTGAGATTTATCCAAGACATATTTCCTATATGTTCACATTGCCAGCAAGGTTATTTAATTATATTGGAAAACCATTTATTTTCATGGGCTTAAAAGAACACAACATTTTTCTAAATTAACATTTAATAGAGAAGTTCCACCAAAAAACGTCCTATGAGACTGTAATATCGCATTACGTCGATAATTTTAGAGAAAAGATATACTAGCCGCAAATAGTCTTAATCTATGTTAAAGTAGCGACGTAGTAAACAAAACTATTTCAAGTCTGGGTTACCAATGGTATGCAATTGTCTAGATCTTAATAATGTTGGGATAGTAGTTTTGTTTAAAATTCATTTTAACCAATCAGTTAGATAGTATATAAATATCAATTGTATGTTTAGTTTTGATGAAATGTTGGATTTTCAATTTGATTCAATGTTGAAATTGTACTTGGAATGGTCAATTTGTTTTTGCGATACGAACAACATATTAACCGGTTTTCAGAGATCACGTTTCCTGATTGACGTTCCTAAGTACTCTTTCCGTAGTATACCTCCTCCACAAAAAGTAGGCCATAATTTATCAACGGCGTAAGGATACAAATGTCCTTTCAAAACTGCCAATGCGTAATATACTTGCTACTTTGTATATTTGTAAAGATTTGCATAATAACAAACATGTCCATGATTTTTACTTCAGTTCTTACCTTCATGAAGTGCAAGATATTTTTAGACAAATACACTACACCTTATTTAATATATGCGTTGCAAGTATATAGTCGCTTTAAATCACTGCATGACTAATGTTTATGTACCATCTATACGCAGTAGCCGACTGTAACGATCGTGTAGTTCAGCAGTGTCCATCGTGTTAGCTGGCTGGAAGGTTGTCCGTGTGAAATCTAATCTCTGGAGGAGAGATATTTTACTTTTTATAGAAATTAGTTTTATTTTATTTCTGCATTTTCGTTTTTTAGTTTCTATCTTTTTTTATTTTCGTTTTTTTAATATATTTGTATTCTATATATCTTTTTCATTATTTCATTTTGTTTCAGTGTTTCATAGTATATTATGTATCGTCAACTCGTTTTCTATGGCAAAGTTTAACCAGATTTCACATATTTTCTTTAATTTTTCTTTACATCAAAAAATGATTTTCTTTTGATGTTTTTCCCTACCTCAGCTGACTTAAGAATGGCCTATTGAGGGTTTTAAACATTTAATGCACTTGAGTCCGTTTGATGCCCCATGTTAGAAATTAAGGTTTACATTATATTGTGCATATTAGGTGTATATATCTGTAAAAATACATGTTTCCAAAATGTTTAGCCACATTCTTTTCTTGGCAACAACCTTTGTATATTACTGCATTCACCAACATTGGCATAATTTATGTTAAGTTCTATGGTCAGCGTAATAATAGGTGTTGTCAAATCTCTTTTCTTCAGTTAACAATTTCTTGAGCAAAATCTCTTAAACTACAGAAAACAACTTGATAACACTTTACACGGAAAATCCTTAAAAACTACCAGATGTTTTTTCAAATGGTCACCTTTGGTAAATTATTAGGAAGAATTAAGTTTGTTCCAGCCAGGTCTCTGTGGTCAAAGTTAGCCTCGCCACATTCATTTTTATCTGGAAATTATTTGTTTGTGAGAAATAGATTCGAAATAATACATAAGAAAAACATATTTATTCAAAGAATATTTTCATCTGATATAGTTAGCGCAGTTGTGTACATACTTCTCATGTGCCAACAACTATTATACCGGCAACATTTCCAGGGTAATCACGTACCGAACAACATCAGTGCCTTCAGGACTTTGGTTCTCTTTTTGTGATTTTACCAGACTAAACTACTTTAGAGACGTACTGAAAAAAATCATATATATTTATTATTTATTAGGCCATTTGGAATAATTTTACTTCTTTTATAATTACTATAAAACGTTTCCTTTAACGCTTTTCTATTATGCCATGTCTATGAAAGATAATTAATAGTCGTTTCGTATGCTGGAACGACGTATTATTACACGGTTCAGGAAATATTTAATATAATACAAGAATTAACTGAGCCGGTTCAGAAAGATGCCGATGGTTTGTTGCTCAAATATCATCCATGCGTATAATGTTTGAACTTTGAATGATACAGTTCATATAAAAATTATGTTTTCCAAAAATAAATGGTAAAAACGTCAATAAGACGGGCGTTGTGAAACTTGGACTATTGTTAAGTTGACTTTTGCACCACGGAGGCACACACACGTTAAAGTGGTTGGCGTGTTGTTAACCGTGATGTCAGAAATACCTCAAAGTTTCACTGGTGGTAGGACACTGCCAATAGAATGATAATTTGGTAAAATAATACAACTTCACTGTAACATTTTCTTGGAATAACTCCTTTGTTTTGGAAATCGCATTTACTTTTGAAATAATAAATAAATATATTGATAAATAAGATACAGTTTTAATATTTTCATGTTTTAAACTTCATTACAATTGCAATGTTTACATAAACAGCGGTTTATGAAATTCCATTTTTAACATTCTTTTAAGATTTTCTTATATTAAGCAAACATACGGTTTTCCAAAATAATCCTTAACTACAAATATTAAGCTGTGAAATGTTATGTTTTCCTTAAAAATCCTGATAAAATATTGTATAGCTGTTACTATGCACAAAATAAAACACATTTAACCGTTTCATTTAGAAGTAAATCACACTTAAAACATATTGGCTTGAAACAAGTGGTGAAAACAGTATGCTTCCGTTGGCAAAATTGTTTTCCTTCTTATTCGTTAAATGATGAATTTTGACTCCTTATCCATATGTTTTCACGTGTTATAGATTATAGAAGTAAAGGTTTATGTCATCAGAAGTGTGTACATACAAATAAAAAATGTGACATTCAAACAATGGTAATTCTGTAGTATTTAATCTAATCCAGAACTTGCAATTTTCCAGCCACAAACTTAGTTACAACCTATGTTTTAACCATATCTTGTAAAGTCGATGGTGTTTTGATGTTGATAAGGTATATTCTAACGTTACATTGACATATTGTATAGAACAAGTTGAATTGCAGAAAAATAAGAATTGCCTACATTCTTAGTATATTGATATTAAAGATATAAATGTTTACAGTCTTTGAATGTGTCACGAGTATTGAAGCTTTTATGACATATTTCAGAAACTAATATGTCTAGCTTGTTCGATGTTTTATCTGGTTTTCGAACCAGTTTCCATTTACTCTGTCGGAAAATAAATCAACATATGTAAAAATTGTTATCGGTCAGCTACACAATGACCATGAGAGCTTCACGTGCATGACTATACTATAATGGTAACACAATCGGGATCGATTATACACTTGACAAGATTTTGACATTTGACCTCCGGTGACGATAAACCTTTTAAAAGTGTTATTTAAATTAAGAATTTTAGAATACTGTTGGAAAAGAGAGCACAAGAGAGGAACTTTTAAGATAGGATTCAATGTTTGCGTTTCCAGTAAAACTATTTCAGTAGAGTATCACATTGATTACTTTAGAAACCATAATTGCAGTAATTTCCATGGAATAATAGAACAAAACGAAATTGTAAGCAGAGTTTTTATTATTAGGTTCCATACTAAATGACTTTTAATCAAGTAAAGTGCAACAAGTGCCTTTGTTTGTTGTTGTAGTTGTAGCAAATTGCATCATAACACTTTTGTCTGTAATAGATTGGCAATAACATGTGGGGTTAACAGCATAGTCTATTTCATCCCTGAACACGGTAAACACATAGTTAAAGTGTTTAATAATCATATTGTATGTGTATTTGTACTGTACTGTCTTATGATCAACGTTTGGATAAGTTTGTGAAGAAGGTATTTGACTCATTGTACTACAAAATCGATATAAGTGAGAACTTAATACAAAGGTCTATTCCTTTTACTATTTCGATCGATGATTAAAATAATGTTTACGCATCTCTCAGCATATTTGAATCAAACTGTGTCTAAGAACAATTTAACATCAACATCACAAAGTACTCCTCTGACTCATAACATGTAGTGTCGGTTTGATGGCACTAGTGTCGCCTGATGTGAAGTGGTTGTATGGCTCGCATATTGATTCAAGGGGGTCCGCAATTTCGAAACAAATCTTGCCGAATCCGCCATAGACACTGAATGTCAAACTGTCAACGTTACGTCATTGTCTTCTCTATTTCTTAAGAAGGAAAAGTGGATTACTGAAAATAGATGTGTTCTGGTTTAGAATACATGGTTATGTATTGTATGTTTAATGCTTGACGAATGGTATAGCATGTGCAAATTCATAAAGTTCGTGTTAACTGTGATGATCCATTTAATAAAAATACCACGTGTCAATCCAACTGAACCACAACAACATACAATCAACATAACACATTTGGGTTTATCCCAGATAGACTTATTTATCAAGGACAGCTAACTCACTGCTTAATCCAAGTGGCAAGTCCAATTTTCTTTATTTTACGATAGAAAGTCAATATTGCTATTCCACATTATGAAAGTATGTTCACCACTTTGGGAAGTAAGGTGCTATATAGGCCTACATAATATTGATTTTACCCAAATTTTGAATAGGATGGTTTAAAAATAAACAGCGGAGCAAAACCATTCCAGCAAGGTTTTTTGACAGAGGCACTTTCTTTAACCTAAGTGTAGAAGTTACTTTAGGTTCTAGTCATAATGATAAAAAATGTAGAATAAACATGATTTTAATCTCTAACGATTTTGTCAAAATACTGTGTAAATTGAGGAAATGGTTAGTGAGTTGATGTAATTCTTCGTGAATTGGTGAAATATTTCTTGAATCAACCATGTACCTTTTGATTCCATAACCGAGAAATACTCTAGTGGTTCTATCAACAATGCTTGTTATAAATTGAAGTGAGTTGTGAAATCCTACCTTAACTGTCAGTTAGTAGAAGTATAAGGTTTAGGAGTTTATGTACTCAATTATGTTTAATGTGTACATTGAGTGGTTATCACATGTAGAGCTGCTATTTAATACAGCGGTGGGCGGAGGGTAATTTCGTCAGTTTTTTATTCTTTGCAAATTTCAGTTTTATGTCATCCCGCCGATGTTATTAAACCGTAGTGTTTAAACTCTCGCTATTATTACGATACTCTTCAAGTGCTTGTTACAAACTGTGTTCGAGCTCAGTGTAATGCTAAGCCAATGCTCTTTTTTTACATGACAATGTTCTTAACACGCAATAATTCAATGTATTCTATTTATTTTATTTTATTTATTTATTTATTTATTTACTTATTAATGTATTTTTTTATTTATTTGTTGATAACAATATATTATTTACCTGACATTGCTCAAATGATGATATTTAGATAATGATGTTAATGGAAAATTGGTATATTTTAATAGTAATGGTACACTTCACGAACACAAAATGTTGCAAATATTTTCACGTATCGAACATTTAGCGATATGGCATTCATAGATATTTCGCGAACTGAACTAAATGTGAAAGTTATGTATTAGATAGTAATGTCAAAATAAAAATATTTTATAGATACTATAGAGTACACTATTACAACAATATATAATGATATACATTGGGATAGATTAATTTGTCTTAAACGAAAAACTGTTAACTATCTAATAGGCGCACTATTTATAATGTGTTTCAAAAATAGAGCTTTTAAGTGTAAATCCCAAATATGTCTATATTATTGAAACCAGATATCTAGATTTGAGCATAAAAAGACGCTGATCGTACGTCGTGATTGAAGAGGTTTTTTATACAGAGGGAATTTGGTTAATCCTTGTCTGACCTAGTTTATATTAGAATCATTGCCTCTGTCAGCTTCTGTTTGTTTGATCAGTGGCAGTTATGTTTGCAATAAAACAGCATCTATTGCGAAATTATCTAAATAATGTAATCGCTTTAACTATTTAAGAAACTGGAGCACGGCTTATAAAAATTTCCGAACCAAAATTATTGTATAAGTAAGGAAAAAGATATTTGTACCTTAATTGAAGCTTTATAGTAAAGCTGGAGACCCATTAAACTGTTTACAATGAAAAATTGACATTATACATACAGTACTTGCCTGCGAGGGTGACACATGTTAATGTCTACCTGGAGTATGCAATGACACATCAATAACACATCAGCCAAGGATGGTATTACCCAGCGAGGCTTGACATTTCCTGTGTCACCCTCTTTGACACTTGCTATTTATATTCATAGCAAAACAACGCATATTTCTGACATATTCATATTTGGTATGGCATCTCTGCCTCAGTCAAAATAAATTGTTTCTGCTTTTGAAGATACCTAAAACCTGCTAATGTTTGATATGTTATACAACGTTGAAAATTATGTTCGCTTTAATTTACTGTGCATTCTATAGAGAAGTAGAAATAAGGAATAATAATAATTATCACATAAATTGGCATCTGGGAGTACATAAAGCAGTGACATAAATACGTATCATACGTAACTAGTTACATAAATATAACTTGAAACCGGCTGTGTAAGCGCGCTCAGTGTGCGTTTATGTGCAGTTTCCTTAAAATTCCTCGTTATGTGATAAAAAGAATCGTATAATCGTGTTTATTCAATATCATTTTTATGAAATGAGTTGACTAAAATCATATGACACTCGCCAAGACTCGTGTCATATGTTTTTAGTCAACTCATTTCATAAAAATGATGTTGAATAAACACTCATGTAAAATATTCTATATAACCAGTTTTAGACCATGGGGACTTTACGTTGCATGTCTTCTACCAGAAGTACAATAATCGGGAAGAATTGTGCAAACGTCATACCAGAAGACCCCTATTGCATTTACAGCAACTATTTTCCGTATGGCGTTCTAAAAGACCCCTTACCGTTCAACAAAAGGTTGACTGAATGAATTGTGACAGGAAATAAAACCTATAAGATCTCTGTACTATGTGGGGATCTATATCAACCGACCCATAGCGTGATGTCTGGCCCGATATCTTACTATTCATTACTGTCACTTTCAAAAACAAATTTTTGGAGTAGTTCCAAATGAAACTGTATTTTTGAAAACCTTCTTAGAATCTACGCTAATTTAGAATAATTGTTACGGCTCTTTTCACGCATATCGTTCATATAATTATATAAAAACACAGAGTTTTCGGTCCTTCAATTTACTGAAATGGCCCAATTTACCGAAATCTATCGAAGATCCATGTTAATTACCGAAATCACCCACTAATTTATGTATTAACGAATTCTAATGTTTTTCTTCATATTTGTGAAAATGAACAATTCAGTGAAGATATAGTTAACCTCTAGCCTGCTAAGGGCGACAGTGATAGAACTTGCAAATAGCTTGGATCCAGATTGACACTCGGTCAATTGTTTCTACAAATTTTGGGCGATTCTGTAGATTTTTAAAATCTAGGCAGACGACAGTTCAAGCAGACGATAATTATTCAGCAGGCTAAAGGTTAATGTGACATAACACATTAATAAAAGGAGCTTTTAAGATGGCATTGTTAATGTGTTTGTTTTCAGGGAAAGTACCGAAATCCCTAAATTTACTAAATCCCTTAGTGGTTTGTTTTGAATTTGTTTAAACGTGTTTTTTCCTTCACAATTGTGATAATATATACGGCACTGATTCAAAGATTAAAACAAAAAATGCAATAGAAAAATAGGAATTGAGAGCTTTATTGATATCGTAAATTTATATTTTCAAACCACCGATCGAAATCAGTTAGGCTCATCGAAATTCGTTTTTTTACGTTCTGTTTGTAACTTATCTTAACGTGTTTGTCTCTTTAACAGCAATTTTATACGCTTCACCAATTCAGTATTTCAAAAAACAAAAATCTGTAGATTTTGGTAATTAGGGGGGACCTCGGTAAATCTAGGGACTGAGGGTTTTCGATAAAAATAAACGTAAAGTTAATGCGTTTATATTTGACTAAATATGACATAACGTTTATTTATTTATTTTACAGAGTGGAACAGGAAACCACCAAAGTGCCTTCCCAACTACTGTTTCAGTAGGAACAACCGATCGTGATCCGTGAGTATGAACGTGTTAATGTTCTGTCACGTGTTTGACATTGTCACATGATGTGGATTACACTGATTGTAAACAGTCTCATCTGTCATGTGGAACAAACAAAAGCCTGTGAGAAAATTTTGTTTTAAAATTCTTTCGTTTCCAATTTGATGAAGCCTTTCACTTGAATTAATAACTCGGAAAGTAATCTGCATTTAAATATACGATAGAGTTACACATATTCTGTGTACAGGTATAGTCTGCTTTATTTATTTCATTTAATGTCTTGTTTATTATACTGACAATGTCGCTGTTCGGGTAGTTTGGCGGACGGTGTCAAATGTTTTTTTCCATGCCTTAACTATGACTGTCAAGATGGAAGTTCGGGTCACACCAAAGACTTTAAAAGTGGTAGTAATGGCTTCCCTCCTTGACGCTCAGGCTTAAGGGTTAGCATTACGACGGGTTTGTCGGTGTCAGGATAAAGTGACCATCCGGGGTTCAGCACACGTGTATTAGTGCTATACACTGGGCACGTTAAAGAACCATAGATCTCTATAGAAGAGTTCTGTGTATCCGCTTCCCTCTCTCTGGGACGTCCATTAGCCCTAGCTGACAGAAAGGGACGTAAATCAAACAAACAAACAAGATGGGAAGTTAATGAAACTTGCCCACTTATGAACCGTCAAACGACTATAATATGTGGCATTAAACACACGCATTTGTGTAGTTTAAGGTCAAGGTCACTGTCTGTTGAAGACATAAATTTAATTTATGTAAAACCTTGGGCTGTTTCATTGCCTTTTCTTGTTGACTCTATGGGCATAGTCACTTTTAAGAATAATGAATATATATTTCAACCTTAGTGAAGATGTTTTATGTAATTTCTGATATCGAGATACGGTTTATTTTAGTGTGAAATGTAACTGACTACACTGGAAGTTTCTGCAAGAATCTCAAATGTTTCCATTTTCGGTATCCCTTGACGTAAAGGCCGACGAAATAACTATTAACTATGTTTTAAATGTTCAGTTTAAGTCTTTGGGAAGATATATATGGTTCTTTAAGTTGGACATTACATCTATTACAACGACGTCTATAATTACTACTAGCAATATATTTCCCGAATCATCTTAAAGCCTGATAGAAGACATCAAGATTCAAAAACTGATCCTCAGTAGACATAATTTCGTAGTTTAGCACTGTTGTTATTGAAAATAAGCGTAAAGCAATGAGACAAAACACCATTCGTTTAACCTTTAGCCTGCTAAGGGCGACCGATGCAAATATTGCAAATAGCTTGGATCCAGATTAGACACCGAGTAACTCGGCGTCTTATCCGGATCCAAGCTTTTTTACACTCGGCCAATTGTTTTTCTAAAAATTGGGCCATTCTGATGAATTTAAAAATTAAGGCAGACGACAGTTTAAGCAGACGACATTTGTTCAGAAGACTAAAGGTTAAACGTTTAGTAAAAACGATCATGCTTGATAACGACGTTTGCATTCAATTTGATTATCATTTTGCAATGTACATATCAATGAACTATTAATAAAAATTCTAGATCTAATTTATTTCTAAGTTATTGTCCTATCGTACATAATATTATTTTTCGGGTTAAAGTTCTTTCCGTGGCGAAACATTCCTGCCAGCTGATTTTTCCACATGCGATTCCTAGAATCGACTGTCTTACTCTTCTCTCAAATGGGGTAAATGCGAAAGTCGAATGATCCTCTGATTTATCGAGCACTTAATCGGTCTGAAGTTCCTAATCAACTTCTACGTTTTGGATCTATTCGTTAAACCTGCCAGCACAAAGCAGTTCTAATCAGTCAGCCTCACAGAACATTGGTACCGCTCACGGCTTCACAGTATTATATCAACAGTATCCTTGAGTTATGATTAAACTATATTTAAGAAACTATTGTCCACATTCATTCCATAACAAACATGAATAAGCTTCTTATAAAAATATTTGTAGATACATTTACATTTTGACTTATGAAACCTTTGGTTACATGTACTTTTAATTACTGCACAATTATCTTCTTACGGTGTTAATTGATTGGTTTAAACATAACAGTAATTAGTAGGATGTTCTGTAGATCTATATCCTAATGTTTTCAGCGTACAGTGGCTAATATACAAGAACTTAATTTTCTCGATTTACGCTGCAATGCTATTAAGGCTTTTTTAGAATATGTCGTGTTGCAAAATTGGTGCACTGTGCATAATTTGTTTGACTGCTGCTCAAGGACCCAAGAGAGTTCCTTCGAATTTATTTATCTAGTTTTACAATAAGGCTTCTGTTAACGTATAGATACACTCTATTAAGGTTATTGACCTTCAAATTTTCTCTTAAGTCTTACGATATGTTCCAGCTAAACTTATCATAACCGCCACCTTATTTAACGCACGGTACTGTTTTGAGTGAGAATGATTTTGTGCTAAGTAAATATATTTATTACCCATATGTATATATTGTATGTCCATTCATGCTCTACGACTTGGGCGGTCTTATAAAACATCGTAAGAAAAGTTTGTCGCAAGTACGATAATTTTGGTCTGCATTTACCCATCCGTCGCTAAATATTATTCGTCTGCATATATTGTAACTCTCAAAATAGATATCTATTGCGATTCTGCTTAAAAATAGAATCAGCTTTCCTATATATCTACGCTACGCTGAAAAGATTCAACACGGTTTCTATCATTACTGGTAAACTTTTGATAACGGAATAGTATCAATGTGTATTCCTCTTTTTACAATAATTCAAAGCAATTTTTGAAATATCAGAACAATTTGAAAATACACAGTTTGTTCAGATACAGAAAGCCATATGCCCGTTCCAGTTATACAGTTTGGATTTAGAACAAATGCTATTCAACTCAGAATTAAACCACACGAACTCATATGCATGCACGAGCACACGCACGCATGTAACAACGCACACACTACGTTTCAGTTATGATTAACATTATTTCCAAGCTCTATGGGAAGATTGAGGCTCGACATTCTTCATCGCTGGGCCAAGCGTGACATTGTAGACGATGAACGACAATAGAACAAGAAGAATATCTGCATATCTTCCCATGAACTTTTAACGTTAAGCATAGTGATAAATACATGCACTATATCGATGACATATGCTAACATTTATGCTAACATTTCAACTTTATGCAAACAACGAAATAGACATTCATGACACTATGAAATGAGAACTGTGTTTAGGTACACGATTATTCAGGTGTATATAGAGGATATTAAATGTGTGTGTTTGCATTTTGAATTTATTGTTCGAGCAACATACAGATTTATCCGATGAGTTCAATAATTCAGTAATGGAGACACACGAATTTGATATTCTATTGGTCATAAAAACGGTAATATCATAGAAAATGTAACATTTTTCTACTTTCATTTTTACCATAACAGTAATGAAAATGAAACGTCATAAAGTAAAATCTTACATTTACAAAATATAGTTCTATTAAAAAAGACACATAAACACAGGACAAATTTTACATTTATATTAATAACAGAAAATCTTTCATATAAACAAACAAGTTTCAATCTGACGGTAAACCAATATCAATATCATTAAGAAATATCTTTCTAAACAAAATTTCAACAGTATTCACGTATACAATGACGTCATACAATGACGTCATACATATTTGCATATTATATGCAAGACCGAGCCATATGATATTTAAAGCACGGTAAAATCTGCACGGTTATGTGATAAAAATGATTGTTTCCCACAGAAGCTTAATGTAAACATTTTCTATTCGCTTATGCATGTTTATGGAATAATTATGCGGCATTGTCACACATAGAACACGATTTTTGTATCGCAAAACGCTATATTCTTCGCATTGCTTTTTCGAATCAATATATCGCGTTTTGGCAATTAAACCCTCAGGACAATCTCCGTAGAAAAGTAGAAAGAAACTCTTCTAGCTTCTTTGAATATGTATCCAAGTTTGAGAAAACTGTCTTGGTGCACTGATAAACGTGAATGAACCTAATTACAAATTTTATTTCTATTTACCCCATTTATGTAGCACTCTAATCATATGACACAAACTTTCAAAAGTGCTTTACAAATAAAACTTCTCTACACGTTTATACATACAGGCTTAGCTAAAAAACAACAAATGTAACACATAACTTAACCATAAGCTAAACATAAATCATGTACATAGTAATTATTCTAAAACACAGAAAATCATATAATCACATAAAACTTGTATATACTAATTATAAAACATAGAAAATCATATAATCACATAAAACTTGTATATATTAATTATAAAACATACAAAAACATATAAGATATTACTAACATACTGCCTTAAAATTAAAACAACATAGTAAAATCCCATTCCGAAAATAAATCAGTGACAATCTTCGGCATAGATGTGTCAAATAAACGAAACTTTCAGTGACCATATATATTTTTAAAAAGCAATGAGTTTTAAGAGATCTTTTAAAAGAGCCCAACGTGTTTGAATGTAAATGTCTTAGTTAATTCACCAGGCCGGTTTTGCAATACGGCATAGTTAACGAGAGTTAAAAGATTTACCCGTATATCCGCAAAATATTGTCTACGCCATGAGAGATTTCCTTCTTACGACGTCAGGTTATCGTAATAATTATCGTAGCTCTAACGTACGATAGGTCTATTTCTATTTCTATTTCTACTAGATTACGATGGTCATAGGACACTTACTAGTGTCTGTATGTATTCTAGTTGTAGACCGTTACTATATACTAGTGGATGTCAAACACAGCCAAAAATATAAATTGGAACTATTTTTTATCACAATGTTTTACAGCAAGAAGTGTTTCGTTACAGAGCTTTTTAAAAACGTCAAAGTATTTTGACCTTCTTTCATCTTTATAGTCGCAAGGCATTAACATTGGCTTAGACTTTGATATTATTCTTCAAATAACTGTCGCTAGTTTTGAAAGAGAGGTGTCGCCACGATATGTGTTTTTGGGGCATGAGCAAAACTGACTTTTAACATCATGGTACCACGTCTTTAAACATGATAGCTTTTGTTGATAAACAACTAAACATAACAACAAAACTGCACAAACAAACTAACCAAGCATAATGTTTCAGGGGCCTCATTAGTTAGGAAGGTAGACAGAAGGCTCAAACAACTTTAAATTTGTAAATTTGTTAATTAGTCTAAAGTAGCTTAGTAAGCTCAATGATACTATAAAATATGCACTCGAATAATAAAACAATAGTACCAATGAATGTAAATTTACCAACTGTGGTGAATTTATATTTTATCTTAATGAGAAGAATAACTAACAGAATTAGTTGTCATAGGTTTCTCTTGCAAGCTCCTCTGATAATCAGAGTTATTCCGCATATTATTTTCTCTGCAAATATATCTGAAAACGTCATATATCTGTCTGCAGTATCAATTTCTGGTTGTAATATATCATTGTTAAAGCACAGCATAATTATTGTGACGAAAGAAGTTAAACTAATTTCAGTACCTCAACAAATATATGAAGTGATCACGACCATTTAAATTCCAACCTACCAATATCATGGAAGCTTCGCGGAAAGTTACATGGTGTGTGAAAATTGTCCGGTGTTAATGAAAACCACGATGTCAAGTATTATTGAATGTTTAATACAAATAGACATTTAGTCTCAGATAATACGTTTATGTTAGAAAATTACCGACGGTTTAGTGTTTCTGTTGTTCGTGGGAGTCAAGGAGTATCGATCCAGTACTATTTCAATCCCTTAGGAATGACGCTACTTGTCTTAAAAGCTCGCAAGTAAACAAATATGAATTAAAAAACTAGAAAATTCAATTCAGTGAGCATATGGTTATAGGGAGGGCTATTGGTATTATAGCATTGAGTTGCCCATCATTATCGAATGTTTAAACAAACCCTCTTACAGCTAATGCTGAGAATATGATCTCAACGCACCGAATTTGCACTTAAACGGTCCCATTTAAAGTATCTGAGCTGTCTTTAGCAACCATTTGTATTAGTGTTCCTTATGATCTAGTATAACTTTGTGTTTTATTTGTTTTCCAGGTCACGCTACTCCTGTAGTCATAGCAAGATTGTAATCAGTGGTTATCTCCCTTGTCATAGAAGATCAGGACGAATAATCTAAACTGGGTTAACACAAACTTGTGGATACTCAACCACTGGTCTTCATCTCAATTGGTATACACGGTGTGGGTGCTTTGCTTGTCATGTTCGTTAGTTTCGTAGTTGCTTGTCTTTTACACTTCTAAATAGTTCTCTCTTTTTTTGTAATCACCGAATCAGTTATGTTTACGGGAAGATCTAGAAACAAAGTTTGAAACAGTGTACAAATACAAATGAAAACACCTTTATTACAAACCAGCAAACAACAAAATAAATACCTGGTCCAGCAATGTAGTGGTTAAATCATTTGCGCTTCGATAGAAGGGTCACGGGTCCGAAAGAGATGTCCAACAGGGGAATCCATGATAAATGATATTTGTTTTTTAAACGGAATGATCAAATGTCTTTGACCTATGTATACATATTTGTCAGTTAATAGCTGCGATATTGTAGTCCTGGGTTAAATACTGGGAGTTAGAGTTAGTTTTTCTGAAGCCTTGATATTGATAAAACGTCATGACAGACGCGTAATAAACAGTTGAAACGTCGAGCACAACTCCTGTTTAAGTATGTACCCGACTTTACCGTATTTTTGTAGTTCACTCCAGTTATAGACTGCAGAATATCCACAGAACTGTGTTTTATTTCAGCGTCAGAGATAAGATAAAAAATACCACAAAATGGTGTAAAGTAAATCCTTTGGAAATACGTTACGCTACAACGAACGCGTACTTGTCTTTTACCGAATTAACTATAGGAGTTTGAACTGGCAAAACTGTAAATAGAATAAAATATCTAACTGCCTAAAGATTCATGCATACATTTGCCAGTTATATTACGTGTTATTTATGGATTTGAATTCTTTATTCGTTGCTTTTATCCTACCATTGTGTTATGTCATCTTGAAGTGCAGACATTCCACTTGGTTAAAAGAAAAGTTATTCGAATTAAAACTGGGTTTTCTTGTGTGCTCATCTGTAAGTCAGTCGATAAATTCAACACCAAACCAGATGCTATATTACCTATCGTTCAAATTACCTGCTGATATATATATTCATTTTCATTTTAACTCCACCCAAGGATGGCTGATCATAATTATATAGCACGTGCAAATGTGAGATAATTTATCTAAACACGTTTATTTCATCAAAAGTTTCGCTTTTATAATTTCTTACTGCATTTTCCAAACTTTCGTTGGCATGATAGAATTAAGAAAGCTGTTTTTGCTTCTCTTTCTTTTTGACAAAATAATGAATATAGAGGAACTAAGGTGGTAAAGAATTTAAAGTATTTTTAAAACTATTTTCTCTGCATGATGTATAGTCAATAGTTTGCCAAAAGGGTTTCTATTTATATATGCTGTTATCTTTTCGTATTTAGTGTGCATTGTTTAGCTAGAAAGTTTGAAAGTTTTTTTAACTTCCTCCCGGAGTTCAGGTAAGATCGTCGTTGGCATGCATTTATTTTATTTCAATGTTTTGAATGTGTATGATCTGTTTACGCTATAACGTATGTATGCATGTGTCCGTGTCGGATTAAATTGTTTCAATCAATTTAATGTGTTCATGGTTTTTTTTATACAAACATTGTTAAACTTTTTAAGCCTCTTTTTAATTACAACTTATAAGAAAAACAAAACTTTGTACAGATCAAGTAGTTAAAAAAAAACCAGCAACTTAATATTCACTCATCAGAATCGAACTATTTCCAAGTTTAAAATTTAGTCCACTTTCTATAATTGCTTATAAGAATTTATGTTATTATGTACGGAAGCCTATACATGTCACGTAGTAGTATTTTAAGGGATTAAGTATCTCGTTTTAACGACTGAGTATCTCGGTATAACAACATAATATCTCGTTACATGTATAACGACTTATTTAACTTGTTAAACGACTTAGTATCTTGTTATAACGATACAGTATCTCGTTATAACAACTAAGTGTCTCGTTATAATGGCATCGTTACTCGTTTTAACGACTTAGTACGTCGTTATAATGACGAAGTAGATTCGTTATAACAACTTATTATCTCGTTATAACGACTTAGCTTAACACGTTTCTAACAAGATACCAACACGTTATAACGAGTTATGGAAGAAGTTATAACAAGATACTAAGTCGTTATAACGAGATAATAAGTCGTTTTAACGAGATACTAAGTCGTTATAACGAGATGATAAGTCGTTATTACGAGTTACATTGTCGTTATAATAATATTCTAAGTTTGTTTTTAGGAGATACTATATCGTTATAACAAGATCCTCAGTTGTTATTACGAGATATATAAGTCGTTATAACAAGATTGTAAGTCGTTATAGCGAGACACTTAGTCGTTCTGATGCGTTACTATGTCGTTATAACGAGATAGTATGCCGTTATAACAAGAATATTAGTCTTTATAACAAGTTAATTAAGTCGTTAGAACGAGGTACTATGTTGTTACAACGAGGTATTACGTTATTATAACAAGATACTTAGTCGTAATAAACGAGAAACATAGCCCCTAAAAATACAACTACGTGACACGTATAGGCTTCCATAATTATTTTGATTGATAATGAGAAATATTTTTCATCAGTTTGCTATATTATATTATTATCGTTTACACAATTATCAATTTTGCTTATAAACAAAAAACGTGAATTGATCATTCATCAAAGTCGTTTATCGGTTTGATACGGAATTCTATTATATGGCCATCGACCCAGCGTGTTATTGATCTGTTCAACGGAAAAAAAGAATGTTGCACACGTTTAAAATTCAAACTGGTGCAACATTTTTATCCAAGTTTGAAAGAAATAGCAAAAAAAGATACGCGATGTTCACCAGTCAAAACAGCGTAACATTTTTTTCAACAAGGTCATCAACGCGATGGCCTTATAGGATTCCGCAGATACAATAAGCGCAACATTTTTCGCGTTGAAGCTACTTCTTCCTTGAGAAAAATTTTACACTGTTGTAAATGGTAAAAATCGCGTATCTTTTTTTACATTTCTCTTATACTATATGTAGGCAACTTGGGTGAAAAAATGTTGAATCAGTTTTAAGTTTAAACTTGCGCAACATTTTATTGAAAGCTGACGCGCTGGGGCGATGGCACTAATTGAATTCCGTAGTTTGAAACTACTTTTATGTATGATATTTTTATTCAGTAGATTTCGTTACAAAGGGAAGCAACATATGCCAAACTCAGTAGCAGACTAGTATGAGTTCTCTCCTTTCAGATGTTTTTAACATTACATCTGTTAACCACATTTCGTTTGGACTGGTGGTATACTATCACCAACAAGCTTTATTTATAATGATGTTACAGTTTCAGCTTATTAAGGCAAACTATAAAACTGTATCGAATAAGTAAATAAACTGTAGGGCTTTATTTGAAAAAGTGGTTGCTTCCTTTCACATGTGTTGTTTAATCAATATTTCATTAGCCCTTACCATGTTATTATTCAATTTTGATTTTAAGATATATCCAAATAAATTATATTTCAAAATTAGCTTACTTAATGTCGTCTAACAAATAGATTATATCCGGATCAGGCGGTGCTATATGCTCAGCCAGATCTGGGTCTTAACTGTTTGCAGTATCTGGTATACTTGCTTCCAGCATGGTGAGGGTTAAATGATTTAACAGTCACTCGAGGAACCTGGCCTTCTCCAGTCGATGAATCCAAGGACGTTGGTACACAGACGACACGACACAATCATCGTTGCCATTTAAAGGTAGGCACATATTTTTCTTTCCCGATATAGCCGATGACACTTGATCCGAGAATGCACCTGTTTGTCTATTTGGGTTTAATGTCACACGACACAGTACTGGCTTAGAACTCACCAACTCATTCTTAGACTTGAAACCAAAGAACAGTCTCTAACACTCTAGATTGGCTCTCAGCTTTCAAATGAGCGGCAAAAGCTGGGAGCCAAATCACAGGGTTAGAGACTATTCTTGAGTTTCAAATCTAAGAATAGATTCTAAGCAATGTCACATGGCGACTCTTCCAGTTTTTAGTTTTCTAGCTTTTCGTACTGCGGTAGAATCAATGTAAATGTACCCCTTGATTGAACCATTGACCTTGAACAAGCTGGTTGGACAGCGTCCTAATAACTGTAGGATTTGAGCCGGGATTAAACCTATAACCCTACAGCGGTGAGGATCACGTGATAACAAGTCAACGACCCTAATACTAAGCATCGGAAACACTCCTTGCGGGAATGAAATATGAAAAATACTATTGAAATGCATATTTAGATCCTTTTTAATCTCATTTTATTTTCAAAACTCCCATTAAAACGTTTACTATTTGATTCGATAAAAAAGGAATGTGCTTGGTGCATAGGTTTAGCCCTATGCTGATAATTTATTAGTTTATTGAGAAAAACTTCTAACAAGGAAACAAGATCTACTTGAATCGGAATAATTATGACTCTGCTGAAGCTGACATACGGTAGCTAATTACTGTTCACAGCCGGTTATTCACTGAGTCACATCATTACAACTACGGTAAGATCAATTTAGAAACCATTTTTTCCCTTAAAACCCCGAGACCAACAACCTCTCTGCAATTCATATTTAATGTTTCCAAATTAGTGTATCCGTCTTGAGAAAAAACTCACTCCTGATAACGAGATTGCGGTTTTTACAAAATGTTTGAAACTCATGAATTATAAGCACTTAACAATGGATCTAAAGCGAAACTTTCACGTTGTAGCAACTACACATTTTTGTTTCGTTAAGAAGGGTTATATTTTAACATCTTCAGTTTCCTTTGATAAAACCTACCAAAACAACTGCATTATTTAGTATATCCATTTCATTAACCACTTCACTGCCGGAAGCAATACCGCGCATGCGCAATATTTCGTCTGCCCTTTTTTAACTTCACAGATTTCCTAATTTGTTTGGCAAAACAGTTGACTGAGTGTCAAACAACTTTAATCCGGATTCAAGCTGTTTTCAAATGACTTAAGACTCTGGGTAAGGCAGTGAAGGGGTTAATCCCATTATGCGAACCCGTACTGTTTTTAAAAGTGAAATTAAAAAGTAACTTAAAACAAGTTCAAACTTGAAATGTTATCTACACACGCCAGAACATCTGAGATATATGGAGTGGCTCTACTCTCGTGAAGAACAATATAGTAATCCTAAACTTTGTCCAATAAAGTCTTTATTACTGTAGAAGACGTTTGACTGAATGACTGGCGTGCATACAATGTAGAATCTGCGAGTTTATTTAGTCTTACATAGGTTTTTTAACATTTAGTGACGTCACGTATTTTGCGTATGATTGTGTTCGGTTAAAAGTGATTCCTGGCAAAAGGTCTTTTCTTTTACTTTAAAGCGTTACGGTCGTCCAACCAAGTAGTTTCTATATTTTGCATTTGTTCCTGTATGTTACATTTTATGGATTGTATCTCCATTATGCAACGCTTACAAAACGTCTTTTAGGAATATTTTATTTTAAAAATCCCGAGAAAGACAGTTTATGATAACACTGGCTGGCCTGAAGCGTTGTAAAATCTGATCTACGAGGGTGGTAAATCATTGCGAGGCATTTAAATGTGGCATGATAAGTTTATCGAAAAAATCAGAGTATCAAATTATGATGTAAAATCGTCTAGACTTATCTCTAACGAAATGAATTTTCTGTCAAAATCATTTTTCATTTGCATATCGAAGATCAATGTGAAAGTCAATGCTGATATCTGACTAGTTATTGTAAATTGTCGTGCACAACTTTCTCGTGCATGTCAGGACAGACATGGCCTCTGTGCAAACGTAATTACTATAGATCATATCAGAGGGCAATGGTGTTTTATATAATAATGAATGGCATTTTCGTATAACCGAATAATCGTTCTGCACATTTAGATTCGCCCAACGCTAAATGATAATGCAGTTTTGTCGGAATATAACCCCTACACGCAAGTTTTGCATTTGTGAGATAAACATGGACGTACCATATTTCATATTAATAATATTTTACTGATAAATTGGAGAGACAAATTTAATTTCAATAATAAAATCAATGATTCGTGCATGAAGTGTCATGAAACAGTTAAACTGTATTTGATATGGTTTTTCATTAAAAATCGATCACATCATTAATTCCAGACTATATTTTGTTTCTTAATATTTGATTATGGTTGGATTTTCTTTGTGATTTACTTCTGCCGAAAGTATATCTCTATGTCAAGGTTAGCATAACCGTGCTCGTTGAAATCTTCACGTGTACTAACTGATTAAGACCTACATAGATAACAATTCCCAATTTGAAACAACGGTTGCAGGTGTCTGATTCACCGGGCTTGTGTCGAACTTAGAACTCCGGTATTGAAAGGCCAAACTAACCAAGCTTGAGTTGCACATCTTTTGTAACATATCCAACCTTCGTTTAGCTTGTTTTTACGGATGTACTTATTAACAATGCCCAGCGTCCAGACCACGCGAGTAATTCACCTTACTACAGTGTTACACCTATCGTTTGAAGTTAGTTTTACTATATTATATTATGTTGTGAACCTAAGTCTAATACTAAATCTGCTTCGAGTCAGTTTACTCAAAATAGGCTCCCTTCTGTGCTCGAACCCACATCTTCTCGAGCGCAAGGCAAACATCATATCCACAACACGACCACGAAATTAGAGAAATGTTCACTACACGTCAGAAGCAATGTCACAAAGAAAATAGAAGTCTCCCTTTTGTGTGAGATTACAGTGAAAGCAGATGTATTCCGTGTATGTGATATCACAGTAAACAAAATTTTCAGTTTATGTGATATCACACAGACAACAGAACTTTTCCGTTTGTGTGATATCACAAAGAAAACAGAACTATTCTGTTTGTGTAATATCACAAAGAAATCAGAACTCTTCCGTTTGTGTGATATCACAAAGAAAGCAGAACTATTCCGTTTCTGTGATATCACAAAGAAAGTGTGAGTGATAATACAAAGAAACTCATGTATTCCGTTTGTGTAGTATCACAAAGAAAGCCGAAGTCTTCCGCTTGTGTGATATCACATAGAAAGAAGAAGTCTTCCGTTTGTGTGAAATCATAAAGAAAAACAAAGGTATTCCGTTTATGTGATATCCAACATAGAGCAGAAATCATTCGTTTGTGTGATATCACAAAGAAAACAAATGTTTTCCGTTTGTTTTATATAACAAAAAAAGCTGACGTCTTCCGTTTGTGTGGTATTACAAAGAAAATATCTGTCTTCCATTTGTTTCATTTCAACTCTCAGTGGAATGGAACAACGTTCTCGCAGTCCTCACGTTAATGTTTAGCCCCAAAACTATTCTCATAAATGTATAAAAATGTCAGTCTCATTTTAAGACTGAAAACTACTTAAACTAAAATTGGTGCCTGCTGTGGTAAAATGTCGTCAAGAAGTTCTTGAAACATCCTCTTGCAATTTAAGGTGCCCACATGTTGAGATTGGATCTCCCAGAATTTGCTAGATTTGAGAGGAATTGCACGCAACAAATTGTCTCCGGATCAATGGCAGACACTGGGAGAGAAGGGGGATTACCAGGATATCTATCAATATACTTAAAACGACGAAACAATAACCGTCCTCATCAGAGACAACGACGTATGTCGTCGACCTTGATGTCAGAATAGTAGCTGAGAAAATTGATTGAACCTGTGTCTGTTAGTATTGTCAATTCAATTTTGTTAATTTTAAGAAATTCCGTCTAACAACTCGCTGCTGATTGAAAATATGTATTTCTGAACCTACGTTGACTTAATGTCACGCCTTATTTAACTTTATGGAAATTCAGTTTTGTTTTGGTTAAGATTGTCGTACTGTGCATCTACGCCAGATACACTAAAACAGTTTTTTGGAGGAAGGCATCTATCTGTCTTGATATATTAATTGTGATGAGAAATTATGTTTTCTTTGTGTAATTAATTGTGCAATATAAGAAATTCTGTTACATTCAACAACATATACTATTTATTATTCAAAACTTGCAAAACAGAAACATCTGTTCTCATTCTAATAAGTGTATAGATTTGTATAAAATGTAAACAATGCTAGATTTAAAGTGATCCCTCCTGCCATAATACTACTAAAATTGCATTATATGCAGCATTTTTTACGTTATCCAATAAAACAAAATAGTATTTAGAACCCGCCAGAAAATAATTTCTTTTAAACCATGTTTGTCTTGAACTATCAAAACAATGTATTTCTTTAATAGATTAAACCAAGAGTTTCCCTGCAGTTACACAATAGGCATATACTGAACACCGTCGTGTAGGAGCAATTGTTGATGATTTTATAATTAGAAGACCACTCTGCTTGCTGACGATACATGAATAATGGTCATCATCACAACCAACGTGAGATCCCCCTCCCACCACGAAGACCCCCACCCCCTCCCAACCCCCTACACACACAAACGTTCCGCTAGATAATGTCAATTTCCTTGCTAACTGTAAACACGTTTTCATCTCTTCTATAATAGCATCTGTTCTATTATTAAGACTTGACGTGGAACATTTCTAACCTCTTTTATCCAAATGTCACAGGTTGGACCATAACATTGTCACAAGCTCCGTTTAAACGGACTGTTGCCCCTGCGTCCACGTGTCTATCATCGATTTAAGTCTGTATCGGTGTTTGATATTGATATTGAAACTCAAAGAATTCTGAAGACATAAACTCAAAACATAAACAAAAAATTATCTTAGTATATGTAGCTAGTGTGCGACGAATATATCTAAATATAGTCCACATTTACCATGAAGTCTCTAAAACCCCTCGATGGAAAGTAGTGTTGAATCATCTGTCATCGTGCATTCTTTACGTAACATTTCAGATCGAATCCCACTAAAACACATTAAACGTATAAGCCCTGTAAGAAATCATGGGATCATAGATTTGTGTGTGGACAGTCTTTCTATCATAAACTAACTGTTGACATCATATGAATAAACAGCCTTCTCTAGTAAAAGCATACATCGTCTCTTCGGGGCTACTGCCGTTGTAAAAATATTAAAATAGCATATTCAATAACACATTTGAATCATCATGTTCATGTAAGTAGGCGTTGCCAGTTTAGACCAATTTAGCCATTATAACTCACGTTACAGACGTAATGGTGCACAGTGCATAGACAATACATCTTACATATATTCATGATTACAAAAACTGTACAATTGAAGATTCCACACATAAAGCTATTGTTAATTGTGCTTTTTCGGTAACCATGGCACCTCGGTAAGAACTTCCATCATGTATGCAACAGAATTAAACTTATATACATGTATTTTAGCTCGAGTATGTCGAAACTATATTGATTATAGAAACACTTTCGTGCTCATTTCCTTTATAGAATCGTCTTTTGATATCTTAAGGCGGTATTGAGAAAGGATTCAATGGAGGCTGGAATCCGCTATATAAACTAAAATATCTAATGATGTATGCTTTCACTAAATGACTGCATGTATATATTTGCGAAGATTATGGTTGTCTATATTTATCAATAATAAGCAAAGTAAGCATAAACAGTACTTTCATATAACATACTTAGCTTTCTGTCTGGTTCTTTGAAGCCAGACTGTCAGCATTAATTTTCTAACCAAACTTTTAAGAACGATATGATATTACTTTCCAAATTGCCTTGCAAATGGAACACTTAGCCATCTATATATCGATAGTGAGATGATGTCAGTTCAAACAGAAACCCAGTATATGAGACAATGGTGTTTCCGGCCAATTAAAACGATGTCTGATGCTAATTGGAAGACATAAAAGCATTACTGATTTATTACTTTGTATCATGTAAGCCAACAATGTTATGCGTTCATTATATCAGCAATTTCAGCTTAGAAAGACGCGATGGTATCTTAGTAGTCTTTTAAAGCTGCACACTAACGAATCGACTATGCATTGATACATTAACTAGATAACTAGAGTTATTTTTATATGGATGTGTTATAACTGGCGATATAGCTTCTTCAACACGGTCACATGTATAACGTGTGTATGACGCCATATGATTTAAAAGTATTACCGTGTGACGTCATTTGGTGTTTGCATATAGTTTTATGTCGCGTACATGTAAGGTAAGCATATGTAATATATTAGGACGACAGGACGACAGTAGATCTGATTTTTTTTGCAAATTTTGCATTATGTGTCAGTTCATATATGATTGTACAACTTAAAGGTGCAAAAGTTATAATCGCAAATCTTACAGAATGATAGTTTTAGTATGTGTGCAATTCCCTGTTCACATAGGACGGAATTGATCAAATCTAAAAAAAACATATCTCCTGCATCATTATTGATTTTGAACGAGTTGACCCAGATAATTTAAACCATGGCTTGTTATGCTTATCGAAAATCTATATTAAAATCCTCGAACTTAAACGGGTTAGATATACATGTATAACAAGAGAAAATCGCTAGATAGTATTTAGTCTTCCAAAATAAGAAATACACTGATCACAGGCGAATCACAAACACACAGTAATGTTCAGATAGCATCCTTCTTTTTCTTATCGCTTTAGGATCTTATCCAAAATTCTTTCTTACGAATCATAAATCACAAAGAAATTTATACAAAACGAACTGTGTTGATGATTTTTTTTATCTACAACCAAACATGCATGCTTATTTAATACATGCGCGCTAGTTACAATTTACATAGTTTCATTGTGTGTCCGTATCTTACAGAATATTGTAGATGTTTGATTAAAACAAATAAATGTAACATTTTAGCGCATGGATTGAACTGCTTGATACAGATAAAACTTAATGTCCGACCGATCAAAGCAAATAGCTCCCCGAGGCATTATTTTGCATAATGAAGAGACAAAACAGTGTGTTATCATTGATAAATATGATGGTTCTGCAGATGGAACAAAGTTAAAGAGAAAGAAACAGATCGACACTTTCAATTCATGTGAAGTTTTCTTTGATTTGAGCACTGTTTTAAAGGCTCTTGTTTCAACTGGTCTGATAATTTCATTCTGTTAAAGAACTACCTTTACAACAAACGATTTTGCAGACACATGTTTTTACATTTATATTCAATTTAGATTTTTTGTTTTGCAATATGAAACACATTATTAAAATATAAATGTCTGGTATTTGTTCAAATAGCAATGTAATTTAATAGTGAAACCATAGCAATAAACAAAAAACTAATCCATAGCAAAGGGTGAATTCGAGTTGAAACGACAATTCCGTTAAAAAGAAGTTTTTTATCTGTGAGATTACTGCATCAAATTTGCAGGGAAAGTGATAATTACTTAATTTTTTGAAATGTTTCAAGAAGACATCCTTTGACTAAAATGTTATCTTTTTTGAAATCGAAAGTGGTGCTTCACTACCAACTCTCTAGTAAATTTATGACTTGATGCCACTGAAAAATTGCAGGATATGTTTTATTTCGTAAGACAGACTGTGTGGTTGTGCTATAGGACAAGTCAATGACAGACTGTGTGGCTGTGCTATAGGACAAGTCAATGACAGACTGTGTGGCTGTGCTATAGGACAAGTCAATGACAGAGTAAGCAACAACTCAATGTTTCAGCAAGTCTTTTTCTATAATAGATCAAAATTTGTCATAACGTGCAAGCACCAGTTTCAGATAAACAGTTAAACGATAGTGACACAATAACACTATATATATAAAACTACTTTAATATCCATTTATTAGCATGCACAAGAACTTATTAAAGCAGGAACTTGGATATAAATACTGCAAACAAAACATTGTCGCAATCTGTGCTTGAAGTATCTAATTGGTTTGTTTTTAATTCATTCAGCCGTTTTGTTTTACATTAAATGTCATATGACCTTTGCTAGTTCATTTTAATTGAAATGCTGTGAGACAAACCAAACTGGAAACTATTCTAAGTTTCTTTCACTTTAAAACAAACGATAAAAGGATAAGACGTCTGAAATATATTTGCGACGAATGTTTTAAAACTATCTATATGGACACATGGTTAAACGTAAATCATTACCTAATAAAGCAGACATTTTTTAAGCAAATGTGTCGCCATCTAATCCATTAAGTAATTAAAATCATCCGACGAATATAGGCATAGACTAGACAAGTGTATTGAATAAAAGCTTTAGTAATATATGGACTCTCGATTAATCAGCCTCCGGAAAAAAGGCTAATAGCATTTATCTTTGTTTGTGGGCTAAAACGTTAATGAAATGACATATTTACATTTATTCAATTCAAAACATGCCAGACAGTCCCACGACACTATTAGACGTTTTAACTCCGGTTGGTGTTGAACCTGCTGAACTAGACGGTAGCCATAAACCAATGCTTCTGATGTGTCTATAAAAAATCAACCGTGAGATGTTTAATTGGAAAATAACACAAACTCATTTAAACAATAGTTGTATTTAACTAAATTATTATTTGTATTTAGATGTAAATAGTTTGTTGGTACAGGTTAATATTTATCTTTGGTACACATACATGTTCTGAGCATTATCAAGCGTCGACTGAAACTTAATAAAATGGTTCAGATCTGCCATTGCTTTATACACAATGAGTTTTTCTCGATGTTTTTAATTTGAAAAAGGTTAGAAGGTTTTTCATTTCGTAGCCCGACTGATATTAAAATTTGAAACCAATTCGTGTGCTGGAATGTCAATGAAAGTTCCAATTTATGTCCAATTTATATTGCTTTTTCGTCCTTTCCAATTGATTCCTATATTCAATCAATAACAAATGAATCGCAAATAACAAACGGCAGGACTACGCTCCAATGTCTATCCAGCATGGAACCATAACGTCGCATCAAGAGATTAAATTTCATCTCAGTTGTCAATAGCCAGTCGCGTGAATCATCAAGGTCCAAGCAATATTGCTTAAAAGGTTAGTCAATGTTTGATAACGATCAACGGTACCGTATCCCTTTTCTGGGGATACATTTTCTTGTTGAGTCGCCATCAACCTTTTGCAAACCTATACATGGCCATTTGGATGAATTATCATTAATTTAATTTTTAATTTACTTATACTTTGTTAGCATGGATTTAAATGGCACAATCATTTAATTCAAAACAGAAGGATATTCCTATCAAGATGTAGCAAAAATATAAATTTCCAACATCTAAGACAACTGTTTCTTATTTGTCACGTTATTTTGTAAAATGATAAATACTTGTTGATCAAATTCTCCCATGACATGTTTGATGTATAAATATCTGGATCAATGTAATTAACATCATCATGGCTCTTAATAGCAAAATTAAATCTTTGACAGGGCCTGGAGGAGATGTAAGTTAAGTATTGATGCATATGTGAAGAATGAAATATTACTTGTTGACATGATATAAATCTAGACAAATTAGTTTAACTAAAACAGAATGCACTCTGTTAATTGCTTCATTGACAATATACATGTCAACACGAGCAGGCAACTCGAAGGTGTTATATTCTCAATGGGGTTTTCAAGTTTCATTTGTTATGTCATGGTTAATTCATGTTGTTTTATGTTCTCATATTTGTTAAAATTTCAATATATTTTAGATGCCAGTGAAGGTCTTTGTGATACATATCGTACATAGATCTTGCTTGCTTTTGTAAAGTTAACATAATTTTCCTGTTTGCAATGCCATTAGTGTATTTATTACCTCATTATTGCTGAGTTGTATTTAGTTTTTCTTTTAAGATAACTAAGAAATGGTTATGTCAAGATCGCTTAACATTTTCATGGAAACTATCAACAAAAAAGTTTAATGATCTTAAGTGTTAACTTTAGAATAACATACCATAATTGAGTTTCTTTTGTTCGACTTTGTGGAAAAGAGTACATTGTTTATTAAGATTTGAACCGCCCACATTCAGAATACATATCAATGTGACAGTAGAATCAGTTAACAAATATGTAACGAGGATGTTTCCTTTTAATTGAAATTACAATACATTAAAGGGAACTCAAGCGAATATTCGGTCGGGTATTCATACATTATCATCATAAAACTAAGCTTCTTCAGTAAATTCAAAGCTTTATGGTTATTCTGGTGTGATTGTTTTTGTTAAAGTTGAATATGCCACATAAAGCAAACTGTAAAGATCTTAAGTATTAACGACTGGCCATGTCGTTATCACGGAAACAATAATATCACAAAAGTGTAGACGTGTCAGCTTTTGGTTCCAAATCAGTTTGTGTAGTTCCACTACACGTGGGTCAAAAGTTATCTTTTCTAATGTTTTAAATACAACAGTTAAACTGATATCATGCTATTATTTTTTAATGAATCCCATATCACTATACTAGCTTGAGAATAAATATTCAGAGAAAACAGAGAAGGTCTCTAGTAGATAATGTTAAACACAGTATGGGCTTGAAACAGTACAAGTAGCAGAAACAGCTCAATATACAACGTAAAACAGGACCTATCCCGCTAAAAGAAAGAACGAAATGCAGAATTTAGTAGTTTAAACTTATATACTACACAGTAGTGCCGATAATTGTCATACTGGTGTAATACAGACTGTGAAACTATTCTAAACATATATTGTTATATGTTCTCCGTATCTGAACAGCAGACACAAATAGAAATTCTGCCTACAGACATAGGTACAACCTCGTCTACAATTTCTGCCGTTCACTGACGAATGGATTTCGCTTCATTTCCCGATAACACACTGTGGTAAATGTGTATCTTATCTTATATTCCCCAACCGTTATAATCACATTTCATGATGGTGTAGCTAGCTATGCCAAAGAAGGACATATCTTTTCGTAAACATCATTTATACCACATAATTGGCATTTTGTCTGTGCCGTGATTTCCATTCCATATAACCCTTGATCACTGACGAACGCATGTTTAGTATTCGAGATCAGTCACAGTTGCCGACTATTGTTGATTTATTCTCATAGGAAACACAAGTCTAATTTAGCTGTGCGAAACGGATCTTTGGGCGGGATATGGTCAATAAAAGAGTGTTGAACTGACATATATAAACATAAATGATACTAAACCTTTGCTGGATCAGAGGAATAAGTCCATTAGGATTCCTTATTACCCAGAATGTCTAAGTTGAAGTCGCATAAACCACCTCATTTAACCCAGCACGTGACATATACATTGTCGCAAATGTCTGCAATCATAACATAACATAAACCATATTTCTTAGAAATAAGCAACGGCGTGAATAACCTTTATCTACCCTAGTTGGCATTCATATTAGAGAGAAGTCAATGCTTTATCAATGGCCAGGTTACATTTTCCCTAATAAAGATAGACTATTTGGCTTTAACGAACTACGCATTTGCTTTACAACGCGTGGTTTCTTTTTATGTGCACAAATAAAAGTGGTCCTCCGTTACACGATCGTTGAAACTATTTGTTTGAAATTACTTTGGTTGTTAGTTAAAACCACAGCTGTCCAAACACTCTTTATTATGAGAAAGAAGTGTTGGAAAAAGTCGGTGGTTCAACTAAGGGTCACCTAGGGATCTCCTTATTCCACCATGGAAAGATTGGAACGTTGCAATATGTCATGTATTGTGTCGATGTGATTTAAACCTTGCATAAACAAATAAACGAACCGATATACTATATGTTATTTTTAATGTGCACATATTCTAACTATTCCTAAACGAAAGAATGCATCGTCTTAAGATATAAACCACATCAATGCTACACTTTAACTGCATCTAAAGCTTAAAGGAGCAAAAAGTAAGCATGAACATGTTCCGAAGAATACATACGTTTTTATAAATTAATTTTGTGATAATTATTGAGAAAAAAAACCACAAAAAAAAAGAATTAGTTCTCTTAAACATGGCGTTTTTGAAACGATTTAAAGACGAGAAACATTAAATGAATAGCTATTCCCTGTTTTGTTTACAACGCCTATATTAAAACATATTTATATAACGTCATGTTAATGTCGCCGACGTCTTTGCCTTACCTGCTCTTTCGCGTTCTTTTCATCTGTATAATGGCTACAAGATAACATTGGCATTTCTTTAAACATTATCAGTACTTAAAATGCGCTTTGGTAATTATTTAGACAAAGGTTGCGTGTTTCATAAGTTTTACTTCATCATTTGACCAGGTTTTTTTACCGCTATATTATTCTTTATATGCATTGTATTACATTGTTTGGACACTACAAATAAATCTACCGATTTCTTATGCCAGTCTGCCGACACGTTTGCATTTGGCTCCATTCGACTAATGAAATGCGTTATTTCGAAAACATGATGATAACATCAATATTATTCTTGATAATCAGTTTTCCATTGTATTAAATATCATACATGACCTAAGGCTTAGTCGATGTGTCGCTTGTCCACGACATTGAATCTCATGTTACTAGCCTTACTCACATGACTAAAACGCAGACATGCAGCTAACTCAAAGAAAGATGCAAAAGTAGATATATGATTTATGTATTTAATCTGTAAACACGTTGGCTTTATAGAGATTTGTATTAGATCTACATTTATTGTGAATCGTTTTACTCATGGTTTAATAATGCCGTATAATACTTTATTACATAGCATAGAAATGACTTGCGTTTAAACTGAATTATTTTTATCATACCTCTTGGAAATGGTTCCTATACCTAAACGCTTGCAGATTATCCTGTATTTTTTCCTTTTATCAGGATAGACATATGTGTGGGTGTTCTTTGGCGCGAATGTCAATTAGTATCTTTCTTGTTTAGCATAACGCATCTATAGATTTTCTGTCCGTACATATTGTTAAAAAACTAGCCGCCACCATCGAAGTGTTGTCTTAATCGTTGGGATATCCTTAAGGGAACAAACCGTGCGACTCTTATATTTTACCGAGTATGTTTGGCTGACAAAGCGTCTGTGGGGTAATGTTAGACCCACCGAGAGATTGCAAGAGATGTTGTATTTATTTTTGTGTAAACATCAATATATAGTCTGGGATAGTAAATAGGTCGTCGGTGGGTAATTATAGCGTTGATATTTGGTCAATACATATCTCAGAGAACGGTCAGTGAGAGACAGTGTCTAAACAAGTCTACTAGCAAATCTACTTGCTGACTCTTGAGAAAGATAAATATACGTTATTGACATCTTCATTGTGTTATGACCTTAACAAAACACAATTTCGAATGTGGATGAGAGATTTGTACCGCACACGAAAATACCTCGAATGAATCAAGCTATTTGTCACAGAGGCTGATTTTGGTCTTTATACTCATACCATTAATCATAAGACATCAATCAAAACACTGCATTACCGTTTTTAGGGACTTGAAATGTGTTTCTGTACACATCTACCGGGGTAGGATAGTTATTGTAATTGGGTGTTCTTTGAAAGACGCCCATTCATTTTACATTCTGGACATTAATGGCATCTAGTAGATATTTTGACATATCACTCATAGGATCATTACATTAACTGTAGTTTGCCCACATAGCTTGAAATAACAACTTGCCAATTTCATGACATTCAAACTACCTTAATGCTAGAAAAAGAGTTTTCCAAATTTGTGTAGTAATTCACCTTTACAATAATTGGTTTAGCTAGGTTTTCATCCAGAGATCTAAGATATTTTCTGACCAATGTATTGGCTGTCCGTGTTATACAAGTGCGTATACAGTTGTAATATTTTAAACACTCATACCCCTCTGATATCAATGTTTGTTTATTTGTTTGTTTGGAATTGAACGTCGCTTTAACAGTTTTTCAGTCATATCGCGATGTCCAGCTCATTACAGGTGGAAGACGACCCCGGAGGAACCCTGTGCACTATTTCAGGCACAGAATGCACCCGGGTAGAACTACCGACCTACCGCATGCCAACTGGCATGCTTCCTCACTTGAAAAATCCGAAGTGCCCCAGACCGGGATTCGAACCCACAGCGGCGAGGGGCTGAGATATTGCAAGTCAACGACTATAACCAGTCGGCCATGGAAGCTCCCTGATACCATTGTAGTACAAATGATAAAAATGAGGCGAACAAAACACATCTATGACTTCCTTAAATCAATACGTCATTGTTCAATTAATATAAGGTTTCTTTTCATCTGGCAAAAATGTTGTAATTCAGAATGATTACTAATAATTATCATTTCAGTTCCTTAGTGCAATATAATTAAACACCTTAGAGAACAGAATGAATATTGCGTATGTCATACTTGTTATCGTTTTTGCAAAGGTGTCTTTCATCTTTTTAATATTTGTTCAATAGGATGTGAAGAACGCCGCCAGTACTATCTGTTTGATTAATTTCAACGGGTAGTTTTGCGGGTAATAAACTTCACAAGATCAATAATGTATTTGAGGTGAAGGTGTGCTTGTAACGCGTGCACTCTGTTGACATCGATGCTTATTAGAATGGTATTAATGATTTAATAAAGGTGTGTTAGAAACGCGGATTTCTGTCTTTGAAGGCTTCCTCTAACTCTATAACATATAAAACTACGTGTGATCTTCAAAGTTGAAACATTTTAATGCTTTCCTTTACACGTCATTAATTGGAAGTATTATAATTTCCAATTTGTTGCCCTTGGCAAGTTTAAGGTAATAACGTATTTTTTATAATTTTCATATTTATTTTACGATGTAATGTTCTTCTACTTTCAATTGTGATTTCGTTCATGATATTAACGTCACGGCGGGTTTAATAGTTTTCTTTTCATGTCCATGTCTCATTATATCAGTATCGGGCATTTCAAAAGCAACAATTAGAAACTTTCTATAAGCATTCAAGTAATTCAAAGATACATATTCGACAAAATAAAAGATCGGATTTTAAATAACTTTATGTAATCGTTTTACACAGCCAGCTGAAACTTTTCCAGACCTGCAATTTAGACGTTTGTACAGCGACTAAAAGTTTTACGCCATTTGGCGAGTACTATTCGTAAGAAGGACACTGATATCAAGTTGGCGTAACTGTCCAAATGATTGCAATTAATGTCACATACGGGCAATCCCATTTAACTAGTGATAATTATAGTATTACTGACATCGATTTTGAGGGATGTGCATTTAGTGTTTAATGTGCGATATAATTCAAATAATGTTTAAATAGAAAACATGTATGAGCAGTTAACAAATACACAGGCACAATGACGGGGTCCCAAGTTATTCCAATTTCTTTTACGACATCTATACTCTCAAATAAACAAAATGATTTTTCTAGCCGATTTGCCGATCTATCGGTGTATTATCTGACCAAGATAACCAATCATACATTAAGAGTACATACTGAAATTGTGTAGTTTTCTCTCAGATACGTACGACATCCAGTAGTTTGGACAAAATTCAGGGGAATCCGTAAAAATTCTACAAAGGGAAAATCTATAATTAGAGATCGGGATATATCATACTCGGGTACCGCTCTCCGGCTATTTTCTTTTCGTCGTGGGTACCATTGGGACTTTTTGAGGTCACATGATGAAATCATGGCAGCTTTCGACACTAACAAGTGGAGAGGGGTATATGCACATGGCTTCTCGCTGTTGTAATTTCATTTTTTAAAGATCCCGTGCCTCTTCTGGACGTCTAGACTTATTTGAGAGTATTACACTCCATTTGAAAATTACCGACATTGCAGTTTTTTTTAAATGTCTGTAGAGTGGAATAATTGGGTTTGAAATTATCGCAAAAAAACGAAATTAAACAATTCTTATGCAGGTACTGATTCGCGCAAGCACCGATCCTATTTTATTCAGTTAGATCGAAATATCGTTTGACATAAATGTATACTCTATATTTTGCTATGGGCAACATACTAGAGTGAGGCGGACTGATAATTGAAATGTAAAGCTATCAAACACACGAATTTATCAAAATTAAAAACAGGACACTTCATTTCGTATGGATTTGGACCGGTTAATGTCGTCAGTTAGTTTAACGTAAGTCTTTTTTTACCTTAAAATGGAACGGAACTTTAAGACAGCTTGCACGCAGAAAGTTTTTTCTTGTTTCCTCACGATCATGCTTTATCGACTACAGTCATTGTTTTCCAGGAGGACTATTTTTCGCATAATCTTATTCCGGCGAACAAAATTCATCAAATGTGCACATATCCTTACATCCGAAGTATGATGTAGAATTACGGAATTAGCCGAGAAGTTCCGATTGAGTAAGAATAAAAAAACGATATATATCAGCCACGGGTTTTTAGTGCGGAGTTACAGCAACATTGATCTTATTGTTAATGTCATAGGTTATTCTGCCGGGTTTTGTTTAGTTTATGTGATTGTTTGGAAAATAGAACATATCCGACTTTCACAAATTAAAGGAAGTTGATGAGTTTGATTACTAAACTGACGGGTAAACGATTTTTGTGTTATTATGGTAATTGTTTGAATAATGTATTGATGTCGAGGTACGGCTTGGTTTATTCCTGCTAACATCATCCCACATTGTGTGAAGCCAAAATAGCTCAATCAGTTCCGTACTTGCTTCCGCCCCCCTGGTTATAGAGTAAGCCATGGGTTCAAGCCTCGATTCTGACGTTTCCTTTTCTTTTTTAACTTGGAACATCAGCGTATATTTAGCATGCAGCTGTTTTTAAATGCAACTGTTCCATAGAAAATAGTATAAAACATAGTCAAAGAAAGACTCCCTGGTCAGACATGTGAGACTTCACAGTTTCTACTCAGTTCAAAATGTTGTTTTTGTTTTGATTCAAAATAATATTCAAATGTTATTTGGTTATATTGTTGCAAAAATTGTAAAATTGTCTATTATCTCTGAGTTTTGTGAATTTATTCACCCGCGCTTGCGGCGGTCCTATTCTTATATTAAACAAAAACTATACTTAGATTATCGTAGTACTTAATCAACTGTAAAAAGTGAATGCAGTTAAACTTCCAAAAAAGATAGAAAAAAACAACAACACCCACGCTTGGTATAAATGAGCCTTATTTAAACTAAATAAAAAGCTTTAATTGTACTTGAACCCCTAAGAGCAAGGCGGTAACCATACATTTTGCAAACGAGGACTGTTGCATTAAATCATAGACTTTTTATGAGTTTTGTTATTAAAGCTACTGCACTCCTGATATAGCCCAGGATATTGAATATCTGAAACTGTTGCAAATGTTCAGACATATTCAGGAAACATGGATGCACTATGATTGGAAGTTATATTTGTGGTAATAATTACAAAAAGCCGCTCAATTAAATATCTAAGACTTACCCTGTCAATCACACTGTTAAGCGTGGTTTCAGTGATTTTGTGTGAAAAAAAAAACACAATTACTGTAAACAGTTACATCCTGAAACCTCTTGCATTCATGTTATGTCATATTTTCAAACTAAGGCAGATGTTTTGAAACTTGTGAATGTTTTAATCAAGTTTGCAATGCAGTCGCTTTAAGATGATGCCGACAATTTAAAGGATAAGCGTGATGCCGTCTAAATAACGTCTGCTTCTGAAAAAAACATTTTTTCCGCAAAATGTGTAATTTGCAGACACCCAAGGTGAATGCGTTTATGGTATGGATTCTTACTCTTGCATGTTTCGTGCTGCACCAATTATGCATACCCATGCATTAAAACATTGCATTAAAACTCATTAGAATTTAATTCAAAGATACTAGTTCAGTGTTTCTACAGTTTCTTATGTTATATATTGATTCAATAAATAAAATGTTTTTTCTAACGTGGAACCGTTGTTGTTTTTTATTAACATTGTCTACGATTTAGTGGGACATTCCTCGTACTCTACACTATTACTTGCTTAAATTCGGTTAAACACCTACTAGAGTTCAATCCTATTTTATTACATTTATGTGAAAAAGGATTGGTCACAACATCTACTAATTTAGTTTCCACTCACGGAAGTAATACGACACGCTCAGCTCTCTTCTAAATTTTAAAAATTTATGACTGTGATGTATGCTTAGCAGACACTAATCAAACAAAAGCTCAGGCTGGGAGAATAAGATATTTTCTATATTTATCTTATTTTTTTTAAACAAATGTCTTAATTGAAATTGTATAAAAAAACGACAGTAATTATTGCATGATACATGGTCCCAAATAAAGGGTAACACTATTACTCCTAAATAATATATAAGCGCTTTACTCCAATGATAATAAACTAAGAAAAGCTAAAGAAGTAATATGAATGGTATTTTTGGTAGCAGATTGAGTATTAAGTATTTCCATAAATTACAGATACATACATGATCAGACAAGCAAAAAAGTGACTTGTCACCGAAACAAAGCAATGTGAAATCATTGCATAATCATTGGTAACGTCAGTAGCATATTTCAAGTCTTTGAATCTGATCAATGACGGTTAATTGTGGCAATATCTGAATTTTGTGATGCAAATAGATTTTCCTCAACCTATCAAAACCAAAATATTTGAGAATAACAGTCTCTGACAGTGTTTGAAAAACTTAAATTTTACCGCTGACGTCACCCATTGTTACAGCGACGCATTTCGCAATGTTTTGTTTAATGACAAGTCACAATTATTCCTTTTGTCTGAACATGCATGCAAACAGAAACTTTGATTCTATGTCAGACAAATAAAGCGAAAAGGAAAGCCCAAAACAAATGTGTGGTAACGTTATTAACGATTTCATAGAGACGGTGGGACAAGGGAAGTTGGCAAAAGGCTACCACTTGGAAAACGTAATAATTGACCTAAATGCCGTCCGAAAAACAAAATAGATATTTTGTACAAAAATCCTAAAAATAAAATCATATTTTCCTTTTTATTGAAGAAAGTTGATATAATTCTAGTGAATCACTGACAAGTTATTTAGACATGAAAGTGTTACACTTTTAATTAGGACACACAGCATCATATTCGATAGATAGCACAATATGTTGCAATATGCTCCTAGCATATTGAAGCTGATCGACGATTGCACAAAGATCAATTGAAATAATCTGAATGATTTAAACATTGTTATCTGTGCTGTAAAGTTAAATTCCTTAAACTCGCTATAGGACTGCATACACGGCTATGTGATCATTGACTGGTTACCAACTAGCTTAAATGTTGTTAAAGTACATGCGTATTTTTTATCCACAACATAGGAAACAGAGTTTAGCAGTATTTTACATCTTAACGTATTGAACGTGACATTTATAGAGATAATCTGTATTTGTGGCAGTGAAGTGTCTGCAAATGACATTTTATCATCTATTTCTCTATACCATCAGCATAATAATCTATTTACACTAAGTCACTCATTCAGATTGATACTGACACATAGCGTTAAGAGACTGACATGCACTGGCTCCTTTAGTCTGTATTTAACCTTTACCGACACATCTCATAGTACCCTGTGTCCTAGGATTACTTAAACATTACAATTGTCATTGCTTAGTTTAATCTTAGATCATGTTGAGAGCATTTGGCATGTAGCATCACATTCAAGTTCGCTTTGTAAGTAAAATCACTACTTTATTTCTAATGTAGGTAAAAAAAGACCGTCTTTGAGACTCGAGTGCGAACTTTCCTAAGCACAAGACATACAACATATCCATGTGCCTTCATGACGTTAAAGTGATTGTGCTGTCAATGTGTGTATAGTGCAGATTCAGATATTAAGAAATTTCTGTTTTGGAGCCAAGTCTTTGACCGTAATGAAATATAAACAGACACTACACAATGCAATTTCCGATGCTATAGTGTATCGTCTTTGGCGCTGTCACAGTATTACACACAGACATCAATGAGCACCGTTATATCTATGTAAAGACCGAATTTACGTGTTAACCCTATCTATCGGCCAGTCATGGATCAATTATTCACGTCCGAGATATATTACAACGTTTCGTTTGGAGATTCAGAGTAACAGTATACAGCTGCTATACCATAGCCAATTATCGCCTGGCGGACTCCAAGTCTGATGCTCTTGAGGGGAAATTCACCTTAGTATAACGGGAAAAAGTTTATATATGTATATATACAGTGTATACATACATGTACATATATACATACATACAAATGGATGGGTATGATCATAAGCCTTGCAATGAGCATCAATAAAGGTTGTATTAACGCCTGTATCTGTGGGTTTTATTGAAATTAAAGTATTAATATACTACACGGAATCTGGCATAAACGTATTATTTAACTTGGCCATATATTTCTACCGATACAAACAGTTTGTCTATTCAACAGAGCGTGTGAATTCACTTTTGGTACGAGAAAAAACACTAGTTGTAACTGGTCATACACTTCTGTATATTTAAACGACTTAACAGCAGATTAAAGGAAATTCGGAACGATTAGTTTCAGATAAAGATTTATAGAGCTCATTCTTCAAAGAGGTGTGCTTTAAAATCATTTTGGAAAAAAACGTTTAGCAAAGTATGATACATGTTACGTCATTCATGAACAGTGTATGATTAAAAATCAACTTGTTTTGTTATAAATATAAATCTTTATTGTTCTGATCCGTCCCTGCAGAATAAGATCACTGGGGGAAATCTGCTTGGGACTGCTTTTGTTATTTTAATGCTTACGATAGTTGCTAAAACCCAATTTATTTCTGCAAATGAATAAAACTTGCTTTGCAATGATATAAAATCAGTACAACAACTTTAAAATGTCACCATTTACGTAGTCTACATGGGGCCATAAATGTTCATGTTCCATTGCTTGTTAGCATATCAGCTTTATTCTGTGACTAAATTTGTCCACATGTAAATGTCAAACAACAAGTAAACATAGTTTGCAGGAATTGGATCTTCTGGCATATGACGTTGTAGATCCTGGTTGCCTTCAATTACATCAAACAGACTCTGTGTCTGCTCTTTGCTATCCTTTATTGGAGTAAGCCTCAAACACAAAGGCTTTTCAAACTGTTCAGTATTTGATTCTCTCACAAGATAAGCTTTCTGATAAATTTCATCATTTTTGTCATCTTTCTAATCATTATCATATGAGTTATTGTTATGCAGCGAAATTGTTAACATTTCGTGAATTTTTGCAATATTCAAATTTGTGTAGATTTTACATTTACTTTGGAGAAAGTTAATGGTCAGAAGAAGTATGATAAAAACACGTATAACATAATTGTTATGCGCCTGTTATAGGTTGAACATGCTTTGTAATGTCTTTTGTGAGTTTTAGGTGCTAACATTGTTTTTTTGTAATTATATTAAGTAATTGTTGCTTTTGGTATTTCCATATCCGACATCTTGCTTTGATTGACAAATCCACTGATTGCAATCTAAGCATCATATATGTTCAAAGCCCTTTTGACATATTTTATGACGCCATCCTGGCATTGTAATCATCTGTTTGATAACAAAAATGTGATATTTATTGTGTTTTGATATTAAAAGTCGAGAGTTGAGAGTGAGTAAATTGAGAGTGACAGTTGGAGTAAGAGGTAAGAATATTAGAAAAAACGAGTGGTTAGACCATCGTTGCACTGGGTATCCAGGAAGAAACATTGTTAATTTGATTTGTTTAAGCTGTAGTTTATTATTCAGAATGGTTTTACCATTTCTGTGACATTGTCTTATTAACTAGTTGCACATAGGTTATCCGGTGTGGAACTGTTAGCAGGAAATATGAAATATTGAAAGTATAACCAGGAGTTCACAGTCATTTGAAAGACCTTCAAATTACTCGAAGTTTGTGCATACAATTATCATAATTACTATCAATTATGAAGTATCACCTTAATCATCTTCATTCATCTATATGAAACCTATTATTTGCATCTGAAGACATGGTCTGGCGTGGACAATTTGATTTAAAACACACCAGAAAACATGCTTTGTTATCGTTTGTTTGGAAATTGTCATCATCCTGATCAGAATGATTAGACGTTTCATAATAGTTAACAAAATAGTAATCAGTATCGCTTCCATCACTTTAAAAAAAAGTGTATCAAATAATTTGCATATTAATCCATGGTCATGCGTTGGCGTATTTGATTCACATGTACAAGAAATGCATGCCTTGCTTTTGTAATCATTTGTCTGAACAGCAACGGGTCATAAACATGTTTAAGGTTTTCCTAAATCATTCATTAACAATAACCTACTAGTTACCTGATACTAGGGTGTATGTTGGCTTAGTGTAATCACCACTCATAGCTCATTGTTAAAATAGAAATATAGAGCAACCTTCACTTTTGTTACTTTCTTTTTGGCAAACGTACGAACTCTATAGCTGTGATTTGGAGGTTGTTTGTGATTGTCAAAAGAAATATATATGGTTAGGTTTATTATATAAAGGTGTTGAATATTAAGACTTAATGCAAAAGTGCTGAACTTATATTAGGTATGACATTCCCTGATGTGTTTGCGATATATGTAATGTAATTGTATGATAGTTTATGCTATGCAAGGCAGTTAGTAAGCAAGAATCGTGTTCATGCTAACAGTCTGAACTACTGCGATCTTATGTATTTCAATAGGAATACAAAAGTAAAGAACGTTTTTTCACGTTTCACGCTTGTATTCCACCCTCATCGTATGCACTTAAATCACAGAAAGTGCTGTTGCACTATGATAAATCGAGCCATATAGCACTTTAGTATATCACTGGCTAGACACAGCACATAATAAAAAAGTACAAGGAGAGCAAACAATGCCCCACAATTGCATCTCTGTTAATTGCAATGTCCAGTATTGATTTTCGTTTGCTCATGTAAATGCAGCGATAAAAGCGTCCAACAGTGAAGTATATAGTCAATATTAACAGTCTAATAAACAGCGTTCTCTGACCAATAGTATATTATGATAACGATTCCTTCTCCAACATGCATAAGTGCTTATAAGGACACCTTTATAACAGTTGTTGTGTTCTGTTTCTGTACATGCCGGATTCAGTTTGTTGCTAAAAGACGTTGAGTTTACTTTAATCCTCTGTGTCTGACTTCTTTGGCTCCATCAGTGACGTCGACATCATGACAAAAGCTGATATTATACTTATACGACATTAGATACAACTTAGTGTTTGTATTGTTTCGTAATTTGCACCAGATGATGACAGTAGCGATTGGTCGTTCTAAACAACACCTGATATTTGTAATGCGGTCTTTTGCAAACCTCAATAAGCCGTGTTTTAGTGAGGTTAAATAGACTAAAGTGTGAGCCTGCTATTTATTCAAACATTGCATTATTTAGATTATATAACAATCATATCTTACAATGTGGTATTAAAACAACATTTTATTCTTCAATCGTGATTCATTTATATAGAAAACAATGTTCGACATTTTTATGCAATTTGACACCCAAATCGATCGTGTAGTGACAGCACTTTTGAATGACAAGAATGATTTAGGTCAGTCCTAACAACTGATAAAATTGCACTGTTTGAAGTTCCTTTAAATCAGACTAACCTTAAGCGATTTTACAGTTATTTAATTTTGTTTGTATCGATTTTGTTCCTATTATGTCACCTCCGACTCCGAGAAAATTATTCTTAATATCACCCCTGTGTATTAAGACCCTTTCTGTGCGAGCTATATGTCAATAGAATATTGTTGAATTGATAGAAGTAAATTGACATGGCTCTCCGCAACCTAAAATGCGTCTGAAAGAACAATTGTAAATGCATTTACAACTGGGATTACTTTTGTAGGCGGCACGTTCTGCTGGAAATATTAAGTGTTTTGTGAACTTCAATTAAATACTTGAAGATTATCCTGTCTAATTGTGGTGTACATTTACTAATGGATATTGTAAATGATGCTCACATATTTTTTTTACAATTTTCATCCATTTGAACATCGGCTCCACACACGAATAATTGATTGGTAAAACAACCAATCAATCTTCAATTTTTGATAATAACTTTTAAATAAAATGTAACATTTATATTTTTTCTAATGTATAGAATAAACATTCTGTAATAACAGTTCTGAAGATGACGTGTCGAGTTAGTGATTTCGTTTCAGTATAAACATTTTATTTTGTTGGATTATTATGAAAGCATATGCCAAGTAGAAACACTTTGGTATACGTTAATCGGATAAACTAATTGATGAATAGTGTCATTTATGCAGTTCAACGAAAAATACTCATTGAATAGTTTGCCCGTATCAAACGAGCCTTATGGTCTGTGTTGAATAGTTCAAAATGATGTTGATGATCATGCAACGCAAAGATATGATCGATGTCAACCAGGGATAAATCCAGCGCCTTGTACCAACAAGAAACCTATTGATGCAAAGCATCAAAGGTTGCCGCTGTAGAATTGAATATGAGCAAAGGAGAAGTAGTTTTTTTATCCTGTGACTTTGGCTCGTAGTGAGCTGATAGAGTAGTTACCTGATAAACTTAGGTTTATCCGGTCTGTCAAAGTGATTCATATTGTAGACGTATTAATTTCTATGACATGATACCAGAACTGTTTTACAATACTCAATAAAAAACGATGTTGAGACCACTGTATCAACTAAAAGCACTAAAATAACATTTTCTTTCTCTCGGTATGTATACCATATTCTAAAAAGAAGGATTGATAAAAAAATATATAGGTTCGAACCAACGCCAAGACATTAAAAAGAGGTTCTAGGACCAACGTCTTTACCCAGTGTGCTATTGGGGCTACTGGCTATTATTTCTTTTTATATACATATTTAACCTCAAAGTAGGGAAGACAAAAATATTCCGTAGACTGGTTTCAAATATTTTATTAGTCAAAATAGACACTGACCGTTTGAAATCGTGCACAACATGAGGGAATAAATCATTTGTTTTAAAAACGCTAAACCGGACAACAAAAATATACTACAAAAACTTATTTTCAAGAAGCAAAATTATCTTGCATTAAATAATCATGAAAAACATAAGTCACGTGCCCCTTCATATAAGGAAAATTATCCAATTCCACACAGCACGCCATACTTCAGTGCGGCGACAATGATATGCGTGGTTATAATCGGAAAAACTTTCAAAGCTCTGATAATGTAAATATCTAGTATAAACAAATATGACTTGAAACCATCCGTATGTATGCAGCTATTTGATACCTTCGTTGGGTCAATCATAAGCTATGGTTATCCCGTATATCTTTTTATCTAAATATATGGCATCAGAAATAATATACTTGATTTTTTATAACTTGTGTTTGTTGACAAATACAATATACGAGTGTATACGTTCAAGAAATTTTAATCTTTTTAATATGTTTAATACTCTTTTAATAAGAGTATGAATAATGCTCAAATGAAAAGATAAACTAGGATAAAAGATAAATTCTTGTGAGGCCAGTGCGGGTTTACTAATATATAGAATACACCAGAGAAAATACAAGTTAACTCATTTGTTCTACAATAAAAATATAGTCTATTTGCTTGTTTCATAAAAAAGGTACTTGGATATTGAAGCAAATAACGTTGTCAATTTAGTGTTTATATATTTAAAATACTTTTATGTGAAGTAAAACCTTAGTGTAAATGTGTCCAGACGTTAGCGACAACTTCTGAAAGACTTGGAATATCTTCACACAATCTCCGAATTATTCTTGTAGATTCATTTGATATGGAGATCAAGGAAACGAAAGTGTATGCCGATTATGAAAAGCTACCCACTTTCGAAGAAGAGTAACATTTTGAGAGTACCGGTTTTATCAAGTTCAGCACTTAGTTTTTAATACAATTAAAAATAAACATATAAAAAAAATGACATAAATTTTGAACAAGTGTAACGAGTTACTCCAATATAGCAATACTCATTAGTCTATGTTGATATATTAATATACAAATTGCAAGTGTGATTATATTCTATCCTCGTATTGCAGTTAGAAATTGTCATTTGTTATTTAACCTAAGTTACATGCCAAACAACAGAAATAAGCCATACATACTTTCGTTTATTGTGATATTAAGAATTCAAAAGTCCATTATCCTTTGATTTCTTTGTTGCTGGCCAGTAAACATTGTACATGTAAATACTTGACGATAATATACAAACGATTATAATCAGAACCTTATGTCGTATCGATCTAGGTAGATACAAATAAGTTGGGTTTCAGTTAATGACATTACAAAAACCTTGTAATTTATCTAGTCAGTTGAAATATATTTTGCGCTACGATAATTCTCAAAAGAGGATTGTAATTCTACTTATCATATTAAAGGTGCACAGATAAAACCCCGTGATTTACGAGAAGCAAATACAGATGTATGTGTTTCTTTTATTTCAGTATTCACTGTTTTTATTTCATTTGTCTGAATTGCACAAGATCGATTTCTCTATCTCAAGTCGAAAGCCTGATGAATTTAGAAAATTTGTTCCAGGCATTCGTTTATTTTAATCGGATTTCTTTGCCATTTGACAAATTTTCGATCGATATGTTAGCACTCTGGTTAGTTCTTAATATAGATATTTCTACGCTCTGGTGTGTTTTAACAGACAATGATTATTATGTTAACAATTTGTTCGTCCGTTGTGATTATATGTGGGTAAAATCAATAAACGATGAAACATGTAATTGGCATAAAAAGAAATGCTTTAGAAACAATTATTTGCTACTGAACAAGATATCAGCTGTGACAGACATTGCAAGGTTATGCCACATGTTCAGTTCCAAGTAGGTATTCGGTTACCTTTCATGCTTATCTTAAATGACTGTTACCCTTATACCAAATGCAAGTGAGGAAGCCTTCCAGCTGGCTTGCGGTAGGTCGGTGGTTCTACCCGGGTGCACTCTGTGCCTGAAATAG